>VDFB02261635.1:185691-214976 GCA_007258455.2 Sequoia sempervirens | reverse complement strand
GATTAAGGGAGTATGATCTTATTGAGCAACTTAAGAGCACTCCCGCAAAGATATCCCTATGGGATTTAATTCAGAATTCACCTAACTATCACACTATGCTTTAAATGGCCTTACAACAAATTCCTATCCCTTTTAATGCACAACCAAATGACATAGCAACCATAATTCAAGGATTGAATGCTGACATTGTTTTCCACCAAAGCAAACTCTCCTCTTTGGAAGTGCAAAAACAAAATGAAGCTTTCATGATCATTGCTCAATACAATAAAATAGGGATAAAGCAAACCCTTATTGACAATGGCTCAGCCAGGTTAATGTGTGTAGCGTAAACCTCTTGGATAGGCTTCAGGTGGATAAATAAAAAATTCAACCCAATTCTTTATCTATTAAGGGCTTTGAGAATGAAGAAAAGAAATTGCTTGGTGTGATCACTTTACCTATTACAGTTGGAGAAGTCACATTGAACACACCAATCTAGGTTATGCCTCATGCTCTTTCATATATAACCTTCTTCTAGGCTAGCCATGGATTCATGCAATGAATGGTGTGCCTTCCACTCTTCATCAAAAAATGAAATACATCTACAACAACAAAGTGTGCACACTCGATGCTGATCATGAGCCTTATAGTGTCTTGCATCTTGAGCAAAACAAAGAGAACCCCTTAAACACATTAACACCAACCACACAAGTGGAACTTGTGCAACAAAAAGATAAAGAAAAACACATTGACGAAGTCACAAAGCTATTAGAAGATGATTGGGGTTCCTTAGATTTCAAACATACATTCATGGGCGAGTACAAGATCATAAACAAAGATTCCAATAAGGCACACGAAAAATCAGTCATGTCAACACACAACTCGGAAGACCCTTTGAACGGATCTGCCTCAACCACTCTAGAACAAAAACCAACAAATTACACAACAAACTTTGATGAGCTTAACAATGAACACCCACCTAATCGAAAAGCAATGAAAAAGATTTATGGACAAGGATATGAGCTTATGAAACAACTTGGATATAGTGGAAAAGGATGTGGTGGTAACGAACAAGGTATCCACAACCCTATAGATCCTATCACACAACAAACAACTCACGGTCTTGGTTATTGTACTTTGGTAGAAGTAATCAAGCCTTCAATCAATATCAACACTATTACAAAAAATTCATCAAAGCCCACCTTAACCGTAATGCATCCTGAACTAATCGACACTAGTAGTCTTGATCACTCTCCTTTGCAAGCAATCAAACAAAAGAATACAACTAAGCAAAATACTAATGAATTGAATTCGTTAGATTTTACGCCCTCCTATAAAGGAGGGCCCAAAATCTCACAATCTAAACAGTCTTGTGTAGGTATGACATCTGGTACTAAGTAAGATGTATCTTTGCTGCACACCACATGACCACCTTCTACCATTGATCAGGAGGGTATCTTGTTGAGACTCGTCCAAGATCACTTGATAACCCTTCCTCCAAGAACCCAAAAGAAATTCTATTACAAGACTTCATTTTGTGCATATCACAGAGTCCACGGTCATTCTACTAATGAATGTAAGGATTTGAGTAGTAAAAATCCAACATTTTAAGGAGTTTGGTGTTCTTCCTTATGTAGGGGCACCTAATCCCTCTAATTGATACTTATTTTCACTCTAGCACACATTTCATCAATCATTTTGGCTCACCCTTTTCCTACACTAAGTGGGGGAAAAGGGTTAAGTAGCCTTGTCCTCCTATCTCACCTATTGTTGTCTCTTTTGGCTAGTCATTAACCTGTCATGAACATATAACAACAAGCTTGGGATGTGGATGACATGCCTTAAGTTGGCTCGCATGTGACATACTACCCTTTTCATGACGTAGCTTATAGGAAACATGTGAGTTGTCATAGGGATTTCTGAATAAGCTCTCATATCTTCTTCTACTTTAAAGCAATTGCTCACAGTAATAGTGTTAGCAACCACTTTAAAGTGGAAGCATACATCGACACTCACATTTCATTGCGCGATTTCTTTCTTCCTGCGATGTGTCCTTTTCTTGGTGGAGTGATTGGGCTTGATTCCCTCCAAGAGCATACTTCTTTGACACATCCTCTCTTGGAAACATTAGGCACAATGTTCCCTAAGATGAGACCTTGCACAAACTAAGCAAAATCCCTTTGAACATTCTTTACACTATCTTGCATTTGCAATGTCTATGAGTGTCAAGCATACGAAGTTTTGCTTACCTCATAGAGCTCAAATTTTTTTTTCATTGTGGTGCCTTATCAAAGTTATCAGGAGGTATAACTTTGGTATGATTGAGCAGGAAGCCCATTCTGAGGCATTAATTTTCCCCATATCCACCTGCGTGTGTGTGAGCACATATCGTCCGTATGTGTCTCACCTCTTAGGAATTGTCACCCAGTGGACAACCAAGAGTTCTGTTGCCCTAGAGTGAGTATGCATTTTTTGACAAACAACCTAGATTTGATCCACAACATGTTGGACAAACAGTCAAAGCTTGATCCACCTTTTTATTTTTGCTTTTCTCTTCCTTCTAGTTCTTTCCATTGCATGTTTGTGTATCTTGTTTTGCTACACATCATTTAACTTGTGTGTGTCCTTTTGCGCTTATGTTGGTTCAAATGACTTAGGATCTTGGATCCTGGGGGGCTTGATTTCTCCCTTCATCCTTGTTATCCTAGACCATCCGCATTTGTATGATTGGAGCACTCTTGAATTTCTACTTTAGTGTGAGTTTGAAGCAAGTTCATCCTCTCACTAAAGTGGGGGATAATTGTGGACACGAAAAAAGTATCCCTTTGTCCTTGCTTGATATGGGAATAATTGATGATAAATTGGACTTAATAATGCCTTGATTTAGTGTTGTGAGGTGTTTTACACATCTAAATTAGGTCTTGGATGCTTGCAAACTAAATAAAATGCATTTAACAATGTCTTGTAAAGGTGTTGTAAATTGTTGTAAATGACTTTCACACTTTTCTAGACTCTTATTAAGCATCTAAGTCTAATGGATCCATTTTACCCTTAATTCAATGTTATAAAATAGATTTAAATGCATTATCACATTAATCTAGAAGGCTTGTAAATTGAATTTAATTATAATCTAGCGTTGTAATGTATCTTACACATTCACATTGGATGTTGTGCCTTTCTAGGCTATGTGGACCTCATTTTAATGTTGTAAAGTGTATTTAATCACACTTTCAAATTGAACTTTGTGTCCCTAGCCCTAATTACACTTTACATCATCATTAATGGGCCCCTATGGCCCCATATTGTGCATCCCAAGGCATAATTTGATCAAATACCCAATGAAATCAACATAAAAATTGAAATTCTTCATTCCCCAATAATCCAACTGGCAAAAGGGCCCCTCTGGGACTAAGTCGCCGAAAGTGGCAAATTAGTCCCATTTGGGTTATTTTTGAGTTTTGAGTGGGAAAAGTTGGATTTTAAGTTTATTTTTCTTTCATGTCGGCCTTTGGGATCCAATTAATAGGAAAATTAGGTAGATTTCCTATAAATACAAGTCTCTAAACCCTAATTCATAACTCATCATCATTCATTCATCATTCATTACATTCTCAAGTCAAGCAAGCTAGGGTTTTAGCATTCTAAGTCATCAAGATAACTTCCAAGGACATTCAAGGGTAGATTCTTCATCCATTGCTGCAAAAAATCAAGATCAATCATCATGGAAAGTCTCTAACTCCATTATTTCATTCTTCATTACATTATTTCTACATTTTGGTTTAATTACCTAAAAAGGGTTTTGACCAAGGCAAACCCCCATGCCCTAACATTCAACATTTCTTTCTCTTTATTGTGTGTTCCTAGATTTAGGTACTTTGAAGGTTTGAAGATCATTGAAGATTAAGTTACAAAGTTGTTGAAGACATCTCCTTGTGGACTAAGTCAAAATATCAATAAAAAGTCAATTACAGTGTTGAAAATCAGAGTTTCAGAAGCAGACACCTGTCAGGAGCTGAAGTGCAGACCGAGGGTTTCCGTTTCCACTTTCGAATTTTCAAAAATTTAGAAGTGGACTAAGTCACCAACAATGGCAACTTAGTCCCACTGAACTTGTTTTTTGGAGGTTTCTATAGATTTGGATACCCATTTGGCCGAAACGGGCTCCAGAGTAGTTTTTCTAGATCTGGGACTAAGTCGCCCAGATTGGCACAAGTGTTCTAGTTGGATTCTGCATCAGTTTTATCAGGATTCCAGACCTTCATTCCATCATTTTTCAGCATCTAGGTGCACATATACTATTTCATAACTTTTTGTTTAGTTTTGTTTGCATTTCTAGGTCATTTATCACATGTTTGCATATCACAATGTGTTTTCAAACACCCTGCATTTCAATATTTTTGCAATAATAATCCATCTCTTTTATTAGTTTATTCCATTTAGATCATTGCATTTAGGAAAATTCCATCCATTCTTGCATTAATTTTGAATGTTTACATTGCATTTTGGTCTATCTTTCTCCTTTTAGGTGAAAAACCCTAGAAGTGCAAGAAAGCATTAGGGTGCCTAAATCTTTTTATACACAAAATAACATGAAAAATATTTATAAGGAATATCTTTTCACGAAGTCAGTAGAGGGAATAGGTTATGATCAACTCTAACATTCTAGTAAGGAATAAAAGGAATGAAGGCATGCAAAGGTAATAAATTGGGGATTAGAGAATAAGAGGTGCAAGGTGAAGGGTACCACTCAATAACCAAGCTCAACAACTTGATGGAGAAGACATTCTAAGGAAAAATGCACATGTTTCAAGGTTAGGATTGGATTTATGATGTTCTTGGCATCTTCATAGACTAAAAAACCTACTTAGACTATTTATTTTATAATATATGGACAAGTTGTCAAGGCCAACAAGAAAAGTAAGTAGAGACATCCCTAACAACCTAATAATACACAAAAATAGAAGGAATGACCATACCTTAAAGATTTTTTTGAATATTTTCTAACATGGGCACACAATGAACAACATAAGAAAACCATTTATGGTATCTATAATTAGTTATAAGAGGCGGATCCAAAGAATGTAACTACACACATTGGTAAAAACAATTTAGACTTGTAAAATTTCTTGGTTACATATGGTGGGGAACCAACATTGTGTCTAATTGGGGACATGTGCTACTGGTTGGCATAGTGAGATCTTAGAACACTCTTTGAGAAAGAAGACAAAAATGAATGGGAAAGAGAAAAATTCACCTTAACTAACAATTGTCAAGATTGCACAAACAATAATCTAATACAAGGCACCATAAGAAACATAAAAATAACAACCTCTAGCCAATGATATGGGAGCTTAGGGAAAAGATGTGACTTCACGCAATAAAAAATAGAATTATAGGTTAGAATTGTAAGGGGTTCCATGGCACAAGGCCAAAGAGTAACTTCCACAACAACTTTCCCCTTTCCAAGACAAGCCTACTAAACGAGTTTATCTCCCTCAAAATGAAAATTCTTTCTTCACCCATCTATAACCATGTAATTAATTTTCTTGTATGAATTAGATTATATTTATATAGTTATTTTAGTGAAGGAAACTCTCACCTTTAACCTTCCTATTATAGGGTAACCACAAGGAATATGTATTGGACCTTTCCCATAATGCACCACTTATGTCCACAACAACATGGTCTAGAAGAAACAAAGCTAGATCAATGACATCATTTATGGATATATAATAAAACTTCCCCCATCCAAACTCTTAATTTGACCATAGTAGGTGACCTCATTATATGAGTTAAGGAACAATGAAAAACCTCTAAATCACATGTTAAAGAAAGGTGTACCTGACTGCAATCTTTCCTAGCACAAGGAAATAATTTTGCATTCTAGATTGGAATGCTAAAAGTTTAGGTACATTATCAAGTCAAGTAGAATTTTTTTTTATTTTCATCTTGATCAATATGTTGATATACAATACCCTCAACACTTGTATGCTCAACCTGTATGGTGCACTCAAGACTAGGAATTCCATAATCTTCATATGTTCCAATGATCTTCATTCTTGGATCAAACTTTTGGTCTATAATTTCACTACCCTCATCAAAAAAAGAATTATATTGGGGCTCCATAATGATGGACTATTTTTATCCCAATACCCATTTGTTTCAATGCTCTAAGGAATATTTCATTTTCATGTATCTCTTGCATATTGGCATTCCAATTATATTCAAAATAACTCCTCTTAGTTGCAACATGTTCATTAGTTGGGAAAACATCAAGGTCATCTTGGCCATCAACCATACCATAATAATTATCAATGCAAAGATCAAAGGATGAAAAACTTGCTATTATCAAGAATCTCATAGATACCAAGTGTTGCATATGAACACATCTAGATTAGCATATTTATTCTAGGGTGTAATGGAAATAATAGCAAAAGGATAAGATACTTGAAGCACATTATTTAGACCTATCTCCTTATCTTATTCACACATGCCTTATTATCATTAAAGCTTTACATTTCAAGCTCACATTTCATATAATCATGAAAGTAATGAGCGTGACTAGTCTAAGGCTAGTAGGTGCCCTCATTAGCATTTAAGACTATATGTTTTGTCTATGAAGTGGCAATCTATATTTTTTCTTCATCAAAGTAATCATAATAAGAAAATAAGTACACAAACATATTTTCATTATTGTTGGCAAGGCAAGGGGGATCATCATGAGTAGAAGCATATTATTATGCTTCTAGTTGAAGACAAGGATGTTAGTCCTCATTGACATTATTATCATATTGCATATCAACATCAACAATAGTGTTTTCATTAGTGTAGTCACCAACAAGTGTACCATTATTCACCTTTTCTTAATATGTAAAAATTCTCACAATAGAGTGATCCACCCCATAATCCTCTTTATTTGAAATATGGTTTGGATGAACATCAAGTTGACATTCATACTTTGGTTTTTCAACATATATAGATCTACACTATGAGATGAATCTATACATGCCTTAGCAATTTTATTACATATTACACCTAAATCATCTCCTTTGTGTGTCTTTTATTTATGTATTCTTTTCATATGATATTACCTAGACATGTAAGTTCATCAATATTCCTAGTCACATATTTTCTATATAATTTCTCAATATATACTACCTTATAATTTAAGCTACCTTGAAGATCATAAGCATTTATTCTTGAAAACTAATAGAAAAATCAAGGCTCAAAGTAGAAACCTATGGACCTGAATTTGTGCATTATTATGCCTTGATGTTGGCCTTCTAATGAATCATAAAAACAAAAACTTTTGGAAAATTTATGACTTTCAAGCATAAAAAAATGTTTTATCAATCTCTTGACTTCAATAAAATATTACGATATAACAATTTCTTCACCTTCCACTTATTTATGAATGTGTATAAACACCTCACACTAAATAAACACACCAAAGAAAACTGAATTTCCTTTCATATAACTTTGACTTAGAAAAACTTTCAAATAGATTTCACATTTAACAAAATAAATTCAACTAAAGAAAAGGTTTAAACATTAATATTGTCCATGCCAAATGCTTATGATATTCCACGGTCTACAAAACACTGTGCCATTTGCATTCAAGATCCCCTTCAACACAAATTAGCAACGTTTGCAGCTCCATCGACCACAATTCAATATAGGGTGTGATTAGAAAACATTAAATCTGACTACATGGAAAACTTAAAAATTAAAGAAATGGCTCTTTTCTTTGATGGGTGCGAATAATAAAAGGCAACACTCCTAAAATTCATATTGGCCACTGCTCCTTTGCATCAAGATGCCATTCACAGCAATTGGCACACTTCATTTTTCACTATAATGTGCAGCAACCTTTGGTCTTTAGTTCAAACAACTACTTTCCACATGTATTGTCACTGCTCTAACTAGTCACTCTATTCTTCCAACGTGCTATTCTTCTGCAAACTACAACCACATAACTTGTTCACTAATGAAACCCATTCTGAAACCCATTTACAACAAATTGCTGTAACTCCGGGTCCCCACGAAAATCAGAGATTTGCAGACATGACCTACACCTAGATAAAGATATCTATCAAACGTAGCCTGTCTCAGCCAGGCTCTGATACCACAAAATCAAGAACACGCAGAGAAACAGACAGATATCATTACTGTTGATTGGAGCGCATAAATATCCTGTTCATTGTATCCAAAATACATCTTTAATTTACAGTCTATCCAAAATACATCATTAATTTACAGTCTACGTAGCATAGTAGTTATTGATGTATTCATGATAGAGTACGGTGAGGCGAGCAGCAGTGAGCCGCGTTAGCCGGCCAGAGTCGGCTGTGTCGGCTGGTCTGTGCCGACAAATCTTCAATTGATTTTTTTCGAACACAGACCACTCGCAATAAATCATATATTATCACACAGAATAACCTGTGAATTTTACTCTCAATCAAAACGGTACAGATAATAAGTCGCATTACACCTTATCAAAAATTAAATGGAGAGACGCGGGCACGGTATGGATAGCTATACGATGTATTTGATGGTTCCAAATTTGTTGCGTTCTGCAAGGGCGACGTCAAAGAAGAATAGTTGGATAAGGGAATGCCAATTGCATGACCATTACCGTTTTGTGGCCTCCGATTACCTTGCCCACTCGTAGTCGCAGGTATATTCGGCTTGGAAGAAAAGGCCGGGAATTTCATCTGAAATTGAGCCGTTGAACTGCGTAAGCTTGGATCAATTTTCTCCAGAAATTTGAGAGACAAATCAAGGTAACCCCGAGGCATGCCATTTGCCATCCTAATTCGATAGCTCAGAAAGTGAATGGACTCGGGCGATGTGAATCCCTCCAAAACGTCGGAGTAAGGCACTCGAGCGCTTCCCACTCTCTTCTTGCCCATCACGGTTTTACAGTATATTTGTACTAAGAGAGCAGAGCCCTTTTGCTTGAGGAATCCCTTGCTGGTCGTCATTTGGAACTTTTCATTCCAGGTGGGATAGTTGCCACCCTCTCCATCTATTCTCGTACAGTTTTGAGTGGCGTTGTCGCTCCATACAACTGCATATGTGCCCATTTGCCTTCCAAAGCTTGTTACACATTTCAGATCTTGAGCTGATATTATCACAATCTCGAATGCAACTTTATCCATTCACTAATTTCTTAAAATACCGTGAATACAAATTATATTTGAAGACGAGAAAAACTCCAGGGATATGAAGAAAGGCTGTGACGAAGCGTGTAATGGCGAGTGGTTATATAGAAATATATTCTACGAGGTCAAACAGTCTTCACGAGAAATTTCTCATGGTTTTCTCAGGATCTTCCCTCCAAAAGCCATCTCTAACTGAACAGGATCATAACAGTAACCGCGTATTGCTCGGTCTCTGAGAAAATGATTCAGAGTTTGGACCTTCGACGAAGATCCCAAGAAAACACAGAGAATATCTGCCTGTCTATGTTTAGCACTATATATTGCAGCATATCTTTTTTGACTAATTTATTTGAACATGGCTCTTCAATTATATTTACCAGGAAAAGAGAACGAAAATCACTTCACCCCATGGACCTGCTTTGTTAATACCGATCTGCATAGATTTCTAAATATCATATAATATAATTAAGTTGGAGCAATCCTCCCATAACTTGCCGTGTGATCATAGAAACTAAAAACGCTATGGAAATAATAATACAATATTTATATTTGTTGACTCAATTGTGGGAGACAGTCCTTTGGTGATGAATGTTTAGGTAAAAGTTAAAAGATCAAATTTATGCCCAACTATATTACTTTTAGGATCCTGTTGAAAAGTACATTTGACTATTTTTAACCTCTTAATGTGAGAGTATATAAAGGGTCGTTTAATTCTGTATCAATTAAGAATTTTTGCATATAAGATATTTATTTGTAAGCATGATTGAGTTTGATTTTTTTTTTTTTTTTCTAAAAGAAAATAATACACGTAAACATATTAGATTTTAAGTTTAAGATAAAATTTATATATTAAACTAGCACTTGTACTTCAACGAGGTGCAATGTTTACGCCCATAGAGGATATACTTTGGCAATATATTGAAGGGCAGGGGAAAAAAATCGCAAGTAAATGTAAATTGTTTTTCTTAATCCTAACTATTTATAGCAAAAGTCAATTGATGATGGAATGCAAGAAGATTTGAATATGAACAAATAGAACTTTATTTAAATCGGTATGCTATGCTAAATGATTTCACAACATAATATTTTTTGTTTGAATAGACATATTATGATGCAAATTATGAGAGGATAGACATATTGAAGGAATGAAGGGTCTGTCTCTTCAAGAAAGGGATGAAAATGCCACAGTCACTCCAATAGGCTACAATGACAGGGAAGTCATAAAGTCATCAAGGAGCAGATTCACTTTTATCAATATTTTGATGGTTTAACCTCTAATTCTTCGCCATGTGCTTCTGCAAATAGCAATACATCCTCACATGTGCTATCTGCTTTGTCAAACAGAGCAAGGACAACATGGAATAGAGTTTGCAAAGACCAGATTTATAATGAGTAAAGCATGAGCAAATAATGACAAAAAAAAATGCAGCAGATATCACCAATAAAATTGCAGAAATTTCATGACAAAAGGTGCAGAAATTTCATGAGTATAAGTGCAGCAAAAGAATCTTATAAATGTGCAGCAATAAAGTCATAAAAATAGAAATTATGACAGTCATAAAGAGCAGCAAACAGTCATAAATAGCACCAAAAAGAAAAGCAGCGATACGAGCTCATCATGAGCAGCAGTAATAACTTCAAATGAAGGCAGAAAATAGTGCAACAAAGATGTCATAAAAGAGCACCAATATGAAAAAATAGTGCAGCAAAAAAATGACACAAAGGGGGAAGTCTTTGGTATAGGTGGACAGCATTGACAAGGCAAATAAATGAGGGTTCAAATTAAGACTGAGGGCAGATTTATTAAAGATCATAGTCACAAGGACGGGAATCTAAAAGTTGAAGAAGGCCGAGTCAATAAATGGCAATAACATAAGGTAGTCATATGTTAGCAATGCTCAACAAACGAGCCTTTCAAGGGCAACCCAAAAATATTTGCACTAAAAGAAGACAACCATAAGCTATAAAGGTCCTAATATGGATAGTCAAAACTTGGAGGAGAAGGGACTCCTACTACCAGTGTTGTTTTCTTTTCAACTTCCCAGACCTTTGAATCAAGTTATGACAGTAGGTTGGTAGAAAGGGAATAGTGCAATCTAGGTCAGAGCATCAAAATAATGAGGGCAATGCACTATAAAGTTCAGTATGGCAGAAGGATGATCAAGGGCAATAAGGAAAAGGTCATTGCATACCAAATGAGAAGTTTTATCATAAGGGACAGTCCATCTTGATTGTCATTTGTGATAGTAAATGAATCTTGTTTGTGCAAATTGTGATGGTCAAACACCTTGATGACTTCATGTACAATCCCTTTATCTCCATATGCGCAAAGGGTAGAGTAATAAGGACTTAGGAAAGTGATCAAAATGAAAGACCATCAATAAGACAGTCAACCCAATGAATAAACACTATTATCAAATGAATTTATGGCAGTCCTTTTGCAAAGGATAGGAGTTAAGAGAAGCAATATCAAAATGTACTGATGAAAGAGAGAAATAGCTATGATTGCAGGATATGAACAAAGTGGATTTGTTGAAAAGGCTTTAGAAATATATATGAATGAAGCAAGCTTAGGGGTGGCAATGATTGCAGGATATGAACGAAGTTGATTTGTTGAAAAGGCTTTAGAAATTTTTGAGTAGATGCATTTGAAGGTGTAAGGCCAAATCCCAACACTTTTTCTAGCGTCCTGCCTATGCCAACATGGGTGCTTTGGAGCAGAGTATGTGTATATGTTAGAGCATGAGTAGACATACATGCAAAATGTGGAGGCTTAGACAAGGCACATGAACTATTGAAAAATGATAGTTGAGTATTAAAAGAAAACACGTCATATTTGATAGCAGCCATAGTTCATTCAACAAGTAGCAACAAAATTGTTTTGTAATGAAATATGACATAGCAGAAGCAATGGTCTAGACGCATACAAGCCTCAACACCAAATGAAAATGAAATTTTTGAACACATGGCTAGTGTCTTACCTCAAGATTGTGCCTCCAAATCGTAATGTTTGTCGGGTAGTAACTTGATAGTTTGAAAGAAAGAACAATTAATAATATCAAATGACAACATTTTAATAAAATGTTAACTATAACTTTCAAAATGATATTCATTAATATATATATATATATATATATATATATATATATATATATATATATATATATATATATATATATATATATATATATATATATATATATATATATATATATATATAACTACTCTACAAATGTTGATAACCAAGACAATAAAACCCTTAGTAACTATAATTAAACCAAATCATATTGCATGTAATTAGTAAACAAAACAATATCCCTACAATTATTTTCATTATCAATTTAGAAGAACAATTCAATACCAATGAAAATGAAGTCAATAAAAAAAAAAGAGAACAAGTAGCTATGGTGATTAGAACTCAAATACTAACATATGCTTATTGAGAAACCCAAGTTTAAAGTAAATCTGGATAGAAATTATCCAACAAGTAGTTTATTCTAGCTACAATATCTTTTTAGTTACAAAACCAATCAGCAAAACCAATCAACAAAGAATTCATTGAACAATCTATTTTTACCAAAATAGAAAAGAATGAAAAGAAAGGGTTTATTCTAGCTGAAATTAATTTTAATAAAACTAGACAAACTTTTGTTTCCACCTTCTAAAACATCCTCAATGGAAAGTGACTACTTGGTCAACAAACAAACCTTGTATTTGTTCAATTTATTCAATAGTTAATATTTCTTATTAAATTGCATATTTACTTGATGAGACCATAACCTTTGACCAACAAAGGTGAAATTGGGCTATTGGTATACAAGCCCACTAAGT
Source organism: Sequoia sempervirens (assembly GCA_007258455.2). NCBI lineage: Eukaryota > Viridiplantae > Streptophyta > Pinopsida > Cupressales > Cupressaceae > Sequoia > Sequoia sempervirens. Next base: position 202,002 of record VDFB02261635.1, on the reverse strand, counting down.
TTTGTGACTACTCATTTACTAAGTTGAAAATACTGAATGATTATTTCTTCCTCTATGTGAATACATTGATCATTGCTTTTACTTGGTTTCTACAACTATGAAATATATCTTTTGCTACTCATAATGTTCACTAGTGAATTCTCAAATTATTCATATTTGCAGTTTGGTGGTGAGCTATTTCTTATCAGACAAAATTCCTTTAGTTGTTGTACAAACAACTTGTTGAAAAGTTTCAAAAAAATAAAAAAGTCTCAAGTAATGAATTTAAGAAAAAAGGTAAAAGCTTAAACTCAAAATAGAGAAAGACGCAGCATGCAAACTGCATTAGAAGTTATTTTTTAATTAAAATAGAAAACTAAATAAAACATAAAACTACTTTATCTTCATCATATCATTCCTATCTCCAGCACATCGATCTTATCTCCAGTTTCACACAGCAAAAATGTTCATCATTTTTAGCCCGAAAAAGAGTCATCCCACGGGCATCAGACAATAGACAATTCCAGTGGGATTTCCCACCTAGAATAGCCTATCAACTAATAAAAGAAAAATATATAAATATTTTGGACAAACAATCTTATAAGGAGAGATTGCATAAATGAACAATTTTATACAAATTTCAACATAGTAATGGCATGTAAACAACACATAAAAGGAATTAAAAATGAGAGGAAAAACAGAAAACACAATCGCACAAAGAGTAACAATAATATACCTTAAGATAGTGCTACATAGGGAAAAGAAAACCTCTAAAGTACTAAACTAATATATTAGTACAATATTAGTTACAATACACTTCAAGATTAGAGCTTGAATGAGATCAAAATTATACAATCTAGATGAATTATAATATCATAGTAACATAGAAAGCATGACATAGATGACATCCATCCCAAGCCCTCAACATATAGGTCTACGGGACCTAAGAAATCATAAATAAATTTCTAAAATTATTTACCAAAATCATGTGCCTACAATTGCTTAAGTTTCATGATCAAATTCACACACCCATATCATGAAGATGCTCCTCACAAGATAGAATCTAACTTAAAATTTGATGGATTTGATTGATTTGACCTATATAACCATGGGTCCCAGTGTAAATCTTAATTGCTCCACCATGAAACACTTACACACTTATACCTACCTATAAATAATAAATCAAAGATGCTATTCCAAATCAATAACTTGTAGCCCCTCTCCTACATGTTCTTACTCACATCATAGATAAAATTACACGTAAATGCTCTTACACATAAATAATAGTAAATTCATTAACAACATCTATCATATCTAGAATAGGGTGTTGAATTCCAAATATGGTAATATTTTTATCTTTTCATTATGATATAAATAGATATACAACAAATGATATGTGCCCATAGTGCCACATTGTAATATGATGTTTACATTGACATACATAGCCCCATTAAATATATATAAATAAAAACTTTAGAGTTATGTAAAGTGTACAATAATATTTAGTCTTAACAACCTCCCACTCATTACATTTTATACAATTATAAGGAGCTCCAAAAAAGGGTTAATCCCACAATAATGAGTCCCACTTTTTGGTCAAGATAGACACTGTTATCAACATTTTTAACTAAATCTTCACTTTTTAAGACCTATAGAAGGTAAACTATTAAGAATTTGAAGATAATGCAAACTACTAATTTGTGGTGATCTGTGCGCAAATTCTATATATATATTTGAAATAAATCGCGAATCTTTCTACGTAACTTTTAATAACTAGTTTTTAATAGTAAACAACATTTTTAAAAAGTAACATTTATATCATCCAACATAACTCTTTTTTAGAAATGATAAAGTTGTGATTTTTAAAATATAGATTTGTAACATCAATATCTAGTGCATGGTTATTTTTCATAATTTTTTGTTGTGTATTTTTTTAATTAATTTTTGAAGTCAAGGTAATTATAATTTAGACACAAGTGTATTTCGTCAGGCATAACTTGTTATGTATATATTAAAATTTATTTATTTTGGTGAAACAAGGACATCAATACCAAGTGCACAAATAATTTTTGGATTTTTTTTCAATATTTTGCTATTTTTCCATCTATGTAGAACAAAGAACTTGGTGTTTGGAGAAAAACCTATGTTCAATAAAAATTAAAAATTGAATACATAATAAAATGAAAATATATTAAAATTAAATACAAGTGTTAGAAAGCTTGTTTCAAGGACTAAAATATTGCAAATTATCTTGTCAAGTTTACATTTGAAGGTCCAACTTGAGGTTTGAAACTAGAATTTGAAGAAATTTTGAAGCAAACACCAAAAGTGTCTTGTTAAGGCCCTTCGTTTGAAGGTTTTTGAAACAAAGGTACCTTCATTTGAAGGTATTCAAGGATCTTTGTTTAAAGGTATTTCATTCCCACAAAAAGAAAATGTAGAAAATACCTTTGAACGAAGGTAGTTTCCAAAAATGGAAAAAAGGGACCTTCGAACAAAGGTCCCTTTTCATTCCTTTTTTATAAATTTCCATAAAAGGAATAAAGAGGTACCTTCATGTTCGAAGGTCCTTTTTTTCTATTTTTTGAAATTACCTTTGTTTGAAGGTTTCAACCTTTGAATGAAGGTCCACCTTTAAATTAAGGTACTTTTTGACATACCTTCAAACAAGAGTACCTTTGTTCAAACAAAAACCTTCGAATGAAGGTAGTTCAAAAAATTGACTCCCTTCCAAAATTTTCATGTCCCAAGTTTGGGACCCAATATTGTGGGATTACCCAAAATTTAACACTAATATGAGGGGTTCATCCTCTTATCCATATTGTACCATTTGAACTCCTCTATGCCCATGGAACTCACCAAGCAACTACCAAATATAAAAGTACACATTATTGTGCTCTGATTACACATGAATAATGGAATGTTCTACCACATTGGTCACAATTTGTCACAATTGATTACAACTATATCTTACTAGAAGATACCAATATCCAAACACAAGATTAAAAGAGAATATTATAACCCAAATCTAATTAGAAATTATTTAGGAGCTTTAGGTAAAAGACACCACATGACCAACTTTGTAACCTCCACATATGCATGAGTACTTTCCAGGTACTCTACCTTTATAATCAAAAGAGAAATCGCATCGTACCATTGCTCATACAACCAAACACATTACCAATGAGGTGTACTCATAACCACTAGTAGCCTCCTACTATCCACATATCTAGCTAAATCTGTATAAACAAGTCCCTATATATCATTTTCTTAATAGAAAATATTCCCTCCATTACAAAAAATAGAACACTTCAATGTGTCTCCATAATACTTTAAGAGCGTCCCATTATAATTTAAACACCTAGACATAATGGAAATATACCTACTTAGGACTCTGACTTGGTTCATGTCTATTTTGATACAAAACATAGCATATGAAAGACCACCATTACACTCATGTCTTCAATCTCACATAGTGTTGAATAGAATTCGCTAATCTATAATTCTACAAAGTATCCTAATGTAATATATTTGAGATAATATACTTCCCTAAGATGATCTAGAGGTTTCTATTTATTTTATCATTCCTACTCTGTATGATAAGACAAGTTTATCTTTGAATCTCTTCATATCACATAGAAAGTAAGTTAAAGAGCCACAAAAATTCCATATTGTTATGATAAATTAATAAAGTAAAATGAAGTAATAGTAAACGATCACTAACATGTTTGAACCAAACATATTAGTTTGATTTATCTCTAACATAAATCCTAACTCTAATAATATATTCAAATAAAATATACAAGGATAATACTATGTTCTTGTATCAACATTGCATAATTCTTTAGATGTGAAAAAAATAGAACTCCCAATCCAAATCCCCATAGAAAAATTTTATCTCAACATCTAACCATTCAACCTTGAGGTTAAATACAACAAGAATAGATAACAAAATCTAAGAAAGGCGTACATGATTTTCTATATGAAGGAGATGATACTATTATCCATTCCCATATATAGGGAAATTTTCATAGCCATTAATAATGCAATGCACTCCTCTAAACCATACTTATAACTCACTCCATAGATCAAGGTCCATATACATAAGAAGATAAAGAAAAGAAAAATGATGACATGTACTTCTCAAACCAGTCCTTAAAATTGACATCTCTAAATCTCTAGATTCATTCACATAAGAAGAAAAAGTGTAATTAGAATCCATTTAAAAATTAGGTGAGCTATACCTACCCAATCATTCTCCATTGAGTGGGCCACCTCAAAAGTGGGGGTTATGAGATTGTTCCTCCTCTTGATATTCTTTGAGCCACACTACCTTTCCTTTTGAATAATATCCTCATTAGGTATATGATTAACTCATATCTAGCCCTAGGTGTATTTTTCTTAGTCCTCTTTTTGAAACCTCAATGAGAGAATCTCTTTTTTGAAAACTTGATCTCTAATACCCAAGAAATCTCAATCCTCGCCTAGATCTATGTAGTAGTTATGTACATAAGCAATCATCATATGTTGAACTCAAACTATAACAACACAATATCTAAGAGTGCCTCTCTCTAAGGTAACATCTAGTAGATAATTTCCAAACTGTAGGCATTGTCTCCATTAAATGATTAATACACACTCTAGGAATGTATTTATGGAACCTTGATTTTTATCTCTTTAATATAAAATCATTTATCTTTAATATATCTACTCATAAAAAGCCATATCATGTAATCCAAAGTCTACTAAGACACAATAACAATACCTATCATCAATACTAGAATACCATCTATCTCTAAATGATAGATGCAAAACACTACCAAAGGCCCCATTACAAGTTATCTAGAGCTAACCGAGATATCATGATAAACATTTTCAACCCTAAAGATCATCCATTTAAAACCAATGGATTCCAAACCTAAACAAACATTGTGAAAAATTTAAAAACATTTAACTTGGATTTTCTAACATGGAAACATGATTAATGTCTCTTAAGAATCAAGTCATGGACACAATATGATATTTTTACTTGAGACAACTAGATTTTCCTTCAAAAAAACATAGAACCATCATGTACACTGCTAGCATCTAGCCTATTCAAAGTCTCAGATCACAAGGTCCAGTTGCCAATATGGTCATTCCAAGGATCATCTTATGTTCTTCCTTGACAAAAATAGCATGTTCACCCAAATTAAAAAAAAAACTTTGATAACAAGTTATTAGACAACCCAAGAAAATACAAAACACTAGCAAAATACATTTTTCTCCCATTTGAGAGAACAAAGATGTCTCACCCACAATTTGATTGGTAGAGTTATAATCCAGGTATTGTTCTTCACTATTGCAACTATCATTCAATAAATAAAATTTTATGGGGAGTCACATGGATAGATGATCCAAATTCAATATACCATGTGTCATTGCATGCATGAAAATTAAAAGATACAACACACGAGTCACCAACATCATCACGGAATGATCTCAAATCAAATTCATCATCACGCCCCTTCTTAGCCTTATCTTTTACACTCCTTGATGTTCCCAATCTTTGCATAATTCAAGCACTTCACCTTGGATATACTAGAATACTTTGATATCCCCTTAGGCTTCATATACTTTTCATTTCCTTGTTTTTTCCATTATTTATGGAATGACCTCTCTTGGCCAATGAATCTTTGGTGGACTTAGATTTTTTCTACCTCATTTCCTCAAAGAACAATGAACCTAATACCCAATCAATTTTAAGCTACAAAATATATTATCGATTGCCATCATGAGATTGTCTCAAATGCTAGGTAAAGATTATAAGAGGTTTATGCACCTATCCTCATCCATCTTCACATTAATGAATGCCAACTAGATCTCTAAGTTGTTGAACTCATTCAATATAAGCACCTCAAAAATGACATCTCTTGGTATCTTTTAGATAAATGCATGTAAGATATATATGGTAATATATATCTAATTATAATATGTATTAATTAATATTTAAAGTAAGAGAAACTTAATCCTAAGATCTCTTATTTAAAGCATATTGTATACTCTAACACTAAACATTCATCCTCCAATTGTTGAATCCCTAACGCACATGAATTTTTGAAAAACTTTTAAACTCATTCAAATCAAAGTTGTCATTACTAACCATCTCTATAAGTTTCGGTCATTTTTTATACTATTGATGAAAAATTGTAGCAAGGATGTATAAAACACATTTTAAAGGACTTGTGTAAATGATGTGATTTTCACCTTATCTATCTCCAAAATTATCATATCTTAATAATTGATATATTGTCAAACTCTTATTTTTTAATGTATTTATTGCTATGCATCTTTTAATCTTCTTTGGACATTTATAATTTCTCTCAAATGCTTTAAAAGAATTTATAATCTTGAGTGTCACAAACCTTAAAAATATATCAATCTTTTTTCTATTAATATACTTTTTCTAACAATATGACATTCATTTGTTAAAGAAAAAACATATCACATAAGTAAAAATACCATTAAGAGAAATATATTAATATTAATATAACAAAATTTAAAATTTAAATATTAAATTTAATAAAATCACTATTATTATGAGAGGTGTATTTTACAATGGTAATAATATTTCAATTATATATATATATATATATATATATATATATATATATATATATATATATTTTAAATGTAGTAAATATTATCTTTATATTTTTTTAGTTATAATTTGTTTTAGAAATATATTAATTGTAATTTTTATTTTCTTACTGTTATAGAACTCCTCTAGATATTAATAATACTTTGGTACATAAATGATTCTAAAATTTAAGGTAAAAGACAATAATTTTTATTAACACACTCACGCCATTATACTCCACCCCTTCTACCATTATAAATGGTCTCTCAAAGTAATAAATTTTAACTAAATAAATAAATTTAAGAAATAAAATAATTCTATATCATGTAACATTAATGATTTAAATAAATATTAAAATTATAATTGATATAAAAATAAATAGTTATTTAAATATCATTGTTTATATAAATTTCAATACAATAATATCTTAAATACATCTATATTTCAGCATATCTCTATTAACTTTCTTACAAAGATAGTAACTAGTCAATAGGCTACATATAGTGTGAGATTTGAACTTAAAACAAGTCTCATGCTTGCGAACCACTATCGAATCATGAGAAAACAAGTTTTGAATGCTGTTTAATGGTAAACCATTTGTGATTTAATGGTAAAAGCCTCCAAAATCTCACTTATCACATAAAAGCAAGATAAATATTGATTTGACAACTAGATTGGAACATTCTATTTCCATTTGTAGTGTTTTTTGTCAATTTGATGGCAACTTTCTTTTTTCATTTGCATTGCTTTATGTTTTAAATTTGTATGCAAATATTCCATAATTAGATAATGCTTAATTTCTTTAAGGAAAAAATCTGGATTTGTCTAAGTTTATTTCATTCCATTATTTAGCACTTATTATTAATTGTTTAATCCAACCACATGCAACTAGAATTTGCAATGCATTCATGCACAAACACATACTCTCTAACATATTAACATATAGTTTTCTATAGACCTAATCCTTGAACCTCCTTTTAATACAAGTGCTTTATTTGTAATTATATCAAATTCTATAATAATATTAAACCAATATGTTTAGATAAAATTTCTTATATGGAAGGTGATTTGTTTTTTTAATGAGAAAATTTTAAATATAAGTAAAAAAAATTGGTCGTGCATATAATTTACTTGTTCATGGTGGGACTTGCTCGGTTAGAGAGAATACTTTGAATTCAAATACAATTGGCGTACGCCGTGCCGTGGAATCAAGGTAGGAAAGTCAAACCGTGTTTGTTTATTGGAAATACATGCAAAGAGGAATTCAGTGGGAAAGAAGAGAAACGAAAGCCCTGTTTATGTGGAGCATTCCATGTATTAGCTGACTCCCGCCTCTGCAACTTCCTACACCCATCCACAAAATTTGACCGCTTTTTTCGCATTCGACCGCAGACGCGCTAAATGGATTGATACTTATACTCATCAATGTTCCTGATATCACATCTTTAAGTTTTCTCCTCTTATGCTCTTAAAAGAAGCTGATTCATAGTTTTCTCAGAATAGGAGACACTCAGAAGGAGCAAGTTAAGAGCTTTCGTAATATCTATTTATTTAATTATTGGCAACACCTGATAGTGCTTCTTCAACTATATTTATGAATACAAGGACGCTGGAGATAACAGTAATATCTGCTGATGATCTTAAAAATGTAAGAAAGTTGGGGAGAAGGATGCGCACTTACGCTGTTGTGAGCACGGATGATGTGTATAAATCCACACATATTGACGGAGAAGGAGGGTGCGATCCAGTTTGGAACGACAAGTTACGGCTGAGCCTCACCAAAGGATCGCCCCATTCAACACCCACCGCTCTCAACATACAAATATTTTGCAAGACGAGCTATGGGAAGAAAAGCGCGGGATGGACTAAAGTTCCCCTCTCTGAAATCTTAAATGGATTCGGACCTCCCCATGGCTTACACTGCCTCAGCTATCGATTGAAGACAGGCCAAGGGAGGGTTCATGGTACCATCAACTTCTCTCTTCGTTTCCTACAACACGCTAATCCCCCTGATTTCTTCATCAATTCTCCAGTTTCCACCACACTTCCACAGCAAGGGAGCTATCAAAACGCTTTTCGTATTCAGCAGCAAAACACGCCAGGGAGCGCGAGTTTAAGTGGCGTGTCGATGGGTTATCCTTCCTCATCTCCATATGCCAACGCTAGCCACTTATATCCTATTCCACTCTCTGTGTATCCACCGCCACACCATAGACAGACATATGCCATGAATTAGCTATTATATCACAAACATGATAAACTCCAATCTGGAGGACGAACGTTTAATTATGTTTTACACTATTTTTGCTTTGCTATTTTGTTGAGTAACGCTCTTAAACTCTATTGGATGCATCACAAAGCTTTCCCCATTTACCACTTCAGTTGTTTGTATAGGATGCAACCGCAATGGTTTAACAGAAGTTTCTCGGTTGGGCATTTTGATCATTTTTACAATAATAAGTCCTCCGTATTCTTTCAGGTTTGATCACAAATTGTACAAATCAGTGATTTTAATTCTTAAAGGCGCTTGTAGAAATCGAATAAGATTGGGAATGCTGAAAGAGATTTGCTCCCCTATTTCGCATTATTCTGATGTAAGGCGCAAACATCAAGAAGCTTTCGAACAAGCTGGCATTTGTCGAAGAATGGTGAAATTTGAAATTCATTCTTGTCTAGATGTTGTGCAAGGGGAACCCTTGCAAACATTGCACGGCAAGACATTTATTATAGTATTGTACGATATTTATATAAAATTGACAATGTTCTGTTTAAATTGTGTACTTATAAAAATTATATTAGATTGATTGGTTTATTTTGTTATAATTTGTAGGTATGGTTTTTAAGGATGTATTTATAATTGAGGACAAGAATTTGAATAAATTATAGATAGATGTATAAAGAGAGGAATAAAGAGGATGGTGGATTGAGATTAAAAAAAAGGGTAAAATGAAGAGTAGAACAAATTTAGTTGAATAACTTAGAAGTTCAAATGAGACAAAATGTAGATGAGATGACAACATATCGTGCAAGAACATCACAAGAAGATAAAAAATAGAATAAAAATAAAATTGCAAAGAACAACACATTTTAAGCAATTCTCAAAGATGGAAAAACAACAATTACAAGAATGTAATTGTGAAGAAGTAACAAGGAATTAATAATCAAGAGTGAATGTTGAAGTGAATTCCAAAGAATTGAACTCAACAACAATAGAGTGAGTGCTACAAATGCTAGATAATATAGTTCCACATGCAATGTATGTTGACATTAGAAACAATGCACAATAGGAAATAACATTGTGACCAAGGAGATGAAAATCAATACAAGAGTTGTCAATCGAAAGAGATGAAAAATATTGAATTGAGTAGATCATGTTAGGATTGATCAGATGGCTAGATAAATATTTTTTGCTATGGTATATAGACAAAACTTACCTGACCAAGTATATGTTTGTACACACTGAAAAATGTCCTAAACCTGCCAACACCATTTTTCCTTCAACCTTCAATCCTTAAATCCTCAACCCCTCTACCCTATACATTAAATTCTCAACCTTAATACATCAACCCTATACCTTAAACCCTAATCTCTTAACCCTCAACCCTTAAACCCTATTAACTTAAACCCTCAACCCTTAACTTTAAACCCTTAACCCTTAAATCCTAAAGCCTTAAACCCTCAGCCCTTAAACCCTATTCCCTCGACCTTTAAATCCTAATCCATCAACCCTTAAACTATTAAACCTAAACCCTCAACACCTAAACACTCAACCCTTAAACCCTCAATGCCTAATCCCTCAACCCTTAAACCCTCAACCTATTGTCACATGAAATTACACCTTGTTGAACACGAGGTTTAGCATTCGAATGACACAATGGAAACAACCTCAAGGTGTGAGACCTTTGCATGTATGAGGTTGAATCTCTAGAGAAGGCCAGCTTCCTTTTTTATCCAAGTGCAATGTGCTTGTCCAACTCAACACATGAAAACCTACTGCTATCCTACTCTAATAGCTCATAGGGAAAAGGGAGAAGGAATGCATGAAAGGGAAATGGAGGTGATACACCAAAATGGAAAGTTGTTTATTCCAAACCAATATTGCACAATAAAATCATTGGAGAGGGACCAGGGGACTCGCACAATTCTCTATTTGATCGATTCCAAAGGAAAACACGAAGGTTGGGGTTTAACAGGGTGCTAGAAGGAAAACAAGATTCTCAAAAAAGCAACCGTAAAAAAATTAACTTAAAAAGCATGTATGTAGAAAGACAAAAAAACACTTAGATGTGTAGGTAATGAACTTGCACAACATACAAAAGATGAGAAGAGGAAAGCTTAGTCAATTATTGATGTAGAGGAAACAAGCCAATCTTTACAATTGTAGAATGTAAAATACAGTGTCTGCTAAAAAAAACCTAAGAGGAGCTAGAGGGGGAACCCTTGAAATGAATACATGTCTTACCTTTATAGATCAGGCATAAATTAGAACTAAAAATTGAACCCTAACCCTAACCAAGATTAGTAATGAATTCTGTGTGTGAAAGGATGGAGCCATACCGTGAAAATCATGATTGGGGCATGGATCCATCAATAACAATCAACAATCTATAATAAATGGGAATGGGCACCCACAAAATCCACCTGCAGAAGTTAGAGAATGCATGCACCACCCTATCCATCAATACAGTAAGGGAGAAGCACATAAAATCAATCCAAAGTCAATCAAATTTGATCTAGTTGTTGAAAATGTAGTTGTTCCATTACTCTCGACAGGTCCTCCCATGAATATGGCATGCTTAGTCACATTGGTGTTTGAAACTAGGTTGTTCGATCATAGATAGATGCCTGAGATCACAACCCCAATAGAAGCTTAAAATGCATTTTTTTATCATCATAAGATGCATGGCTAATGGCCAATGCGATCTCCCCTCACATAGCATTTCCTTTTGAATGTACGCTCCTTTGAAATTGCAATATAGCTTGCATCCCTATGATGCAATCAAATGATGCCACATAACCCCATCCTTTCTTCATGTTATATCTCACATCACACTTTACCTCTATTCCTTTTGAATTAGAAATGTGATGCAAAGAACTCTCGTGATGAGCTATCCCATTGACACCTGGCAAGGAATATTCCCTCAGCATATACTTTTCTTTCTCCTCACCTATCGCTCATCGCGTACACATGTCATCCTCCCATAATCCCACAATCAACCAAGGTCTTCAAAGATATGGCCTATAGGATGGCAGGAAATAGCCATGATTGCTCCACATGGCTCAATAAGGACTCTCAAATCACAGCCCTACCACCATCATTTCTTGAAAGCCCGCAGGGTCCACCTTGAAAGCTAAACACGTGGCACAGTCTTCCTGCTATCCTACACTTTTTACTTCTATGAATATATTATTTTATGTGGGATGATGGGGACTAATAAAAAATGAGCACTTGTCAAGTGGGACAAAGTCAAGCTTCTCTTACAAATATTTTAAACACATGCTCCAAGTAACCTTGTCAACAAAGAAAAAGTTTTAATAACCTTTTCAACGGTCGATAGGGGTTTTGAAACTAATATGAAACATCGAAAACCCTTTATCTTTATCAATTTTATCATCATTGGGTGGACAAAAAGGAAGTTATGATAACTTTGTTGAAGATCAACACAAGTTTCCTAACTTGAGAAAAACTATGAAATGACTCAACTTTACTTAGACAAGGATTTCTAAGGTTAAGACATCATCTATTGACACTGAAACACTTTAGAACTTTACAAAGATGAGCCTTGTGTGATACGTCTAGAGTAAGAAAGCTTATGAAAACCTAGGTGACGACAAGCAAAGTTATGAAAACCTAGGCAACGATCGAATTTTTTTTGAAAACTAACCAAAAGACCGACAACCTCAAGACTTAGCCAAAAAAATGGAAGGAATGAGTGAAAGTGAGAAGAAAGAAAGGTGAAAGATGAAAGTTTGATGTCTAATTTAAGTAAAAAATGAGATTTTGGGGGTCAGAGATCGAGAGGAAGGCTTATGCCTTGCTTGAAAAGGAAAGCAGTAAGAGGGAAGATTGAACCCCAAAGTTCAACAAACCAAGAATTGGACAAATTTTGAAATTCCTTTGATCAGGCTTCAAAGGTCGGATGGTAGTCTTAAAACTTACCAAAACTGAAAGGTGGAAAGCAATAAGATCTAATCCCTAAATTTGGATAATTCAGGACTTAGATAAATCTTGAAAATCATCCTTGGGACTTCGATGATCGGGGGTAAGGCTTAAGGATTACCAAATATCTAAGTCGTAAGATTTAAAGGGTAAGTTCAATGGCCGAAATTTGAAACACTTAGCAAAAAATGGAAGGTAAAGAAGGAGTAGGAATGATGAAGAAGGCATCTAAGTAGAGAGGTAAGTGAAATCCCTAAAGTTCAAAACTTTAGGACTTAGTCAATTTTTTGAAGGAAGGATAATTCATGTAAGATGACCCATATAGGATTTCTCAAATCGATTATTAATGATGGGTCATCAAAGGGTGGCATGAAATGTCAACATTTTTGGTGATTTTTGTTGGATGATTTCTTGGTAATCATGGAATCCAAATGCCTTATCATTCCATTGGGCACAAAGGACCATAAGGGAAAAACTTCACAGCTAAGCCTCTCAAGGGGTAAAACAAAACATGTGTAGGTTGCACTTGAAGCAAAGCATGGAAAATAGGAACATACATTCCCTTAAGGAGAATGCAGGGTGTGCAAGATATTTACAATATATACATTAAACTAATAGAAAGAAAAAGATGGAAATTTTCCTCTATCAAAGATGAACCTTCAGAAGGAGTTTATCTCCCTCAAACCATAGTTGCATACCTCACCTAGGTAGCTGTAACCACCAAAAATTGTTGCCAACATGCATGGAACTGTACAAAATTCTTGTAAGGTGAACGATCACTTCACTATAAAATTTTCCATTATAGAGGAACCATATGATGCAAGTGTTAGATTTATCTAACATCGGTGCCTCAGCTGAATATACAACAACAGTGATGAGCTTCTTTTAAGATAGGTTAGCATCCAAAAGAAAACCTTTTGTAAAGGGAAGAGAACTCTCCTCACAAAAAGATGGGTCATTACTATCACAAATGACCTCCTCATTGCATGAACTGAAATAAAAAGAAAAAAAATTTAGCTCACATGGTGATGTAAAATATGTTGAGCCCCCTTTTTGATCTGCATAAGGAATCTCTTTCTCATGCACCTCAAATGAAAAAATTTGAAGCTCAGGCATACTATCAAATTGAGCAACAAGAGCATCACTCTCTAGGAAAATGTGTGGCTGCTCAATGGTGGATTTCTCAATATTTAAATGGTCCCATGTGAAGCATTCTAGCTCAATCACATTATCCCTAATGCAAAAGGTCACATTTTCATCTTGAATGAAGACCTCATATTCAACATTGCTACATTCAGGAACAACAGAAAACCAACATACATCATAATTACATGCATTGATACACACTTCATCAATAGATACCTCATATTTGTGAGACACCTTAGGTTAAGAACTCAATTCTTCATATTGTCTCACTATTTTTATTTCTTCTTGGCAACTGACTGCAACAGAAAGACTCTCAACATGTAATGGCTACCACATCCTATGTTGTTTTTTCACTCTTATGTTGTTTCCCACAAAGACCCTCTTCTGGGGTGATGATTTGACATTTAAACTTGAACAAAAGGTTTCTATAACATCCCAAAAAAGGTCCTCCACCTCAGAACTGTAGACCTTAACATATTGGGTATCTCCATCCACCATAGTAGGGGATAAACATGTCTGTTGTTTTTGGTCCAAAACCTTGGAGTTACCTTCATCCATCATGCCAAGCTTAGGCTACTCAAAGGCTTCTATTGATGTAGGTATATGTGATATTTCCTCCTCATCCTCAACAAAATAAGGGAGGCCACCAAATGAGAGGAATGGTTCCTCTACTATATCAATTTTCTTTACCTGTATAATATCTTTTTGTTGTAACCAATTATCTTCAATTTTTTTTTGCAACAAACAAAGACACTCATTATCTAGAGCACAAGAAGGCTCATTAGAAATAACTACCTTTTCACTCCTAGCCCTATATTTCTTCTTTTTTTCTTTTGACCGACTTGGATCCCATACCACCGGCCCACCTTTAAAGAGTGAAATACCAATAGGGGGAGCAAAACAGTTAGAAGGACATTGAAAATCTTGTTGAAGTTCTAGAAGGGGCTACTCAATAGGAGTAAAAGGTTGATCCTGATCAAGGATTGGTTCTTGTGAGGAATGGAGACTCTCAAAAGTTGGGATCTACAACATAAGATATTTTTTCAATGGTTCGGGAGGTTCAATAGGAGTTTCAAGAGGTTGATTAGGATTCTTGAAAATAAAAAAATTGTGCTTACAAACCACTTGCACATTAGGTTGTTCTAGAACACAAGGAAGGCTAAAGGAAGTTTCAAGAGGTTGATTAGGATTCTTGAAACTAAAAAAATTGTGCTTTCTTACCTCCTCCTTAGTAGGCTATTTTAGAATTGGTGGAGGTTCTTGTTTGAAACAAGGGGCATTTGAGCTAGAGCAAGGGCAAGTCTGAGTTGCTCTTTCCTAGCAGTAGCATCATTTGTTGTATACTCCTATTCATTCCACTACAGGATTTGACACCATTTTTCGACGGTCGTTCGTCGGTCGTTCGACAAATCTCTGTCGGAAGAACGACGCAATGGCGAAAAATTTTCCGTCGCTGTTTTTTCGTCGCAAGGCCGACGAAAAATTAAACGTCGAAATAACGGCGAAGAATCGTCGGTCGGCAGCATCATGACATACGTCGGGATTTTGTCAGAATATCAACGAAAACTTTGTTTATCCACCGACGAACTGCACTAGAAGTTCGTCGTCGGCTCGACGAAATGGACAAACATTTAGCGTGGAAACATGGAAATTTCATCGAAATAGCGACGAAATACAAAATTAGTAGCGTCAAAAGAACACCAAAAGTTCATTGAATATGCGACGAAATAGGCAAGTAGTAGCGTCGGAAGAACACTAGAAGTTCGTCGAATGTTCGATGAAATAGTCGTCGCAGCTATAAAAACTTCGTCGAGGCTTTCTGTTGATTCGTCGGTTGTTATCGTCGAAATTTCGACGAAGAAGCAAAATTTAAAAAAAAAAAAAATATTATATATTCGTGGAAATGTACCATTGCGGAGACTGACGACTGATCATACATACAGACTGCATATTGGTTTGATGCTTCAAACGATGCATTTCTTATATTGAAAAGTGCATTACCTTATTGAGCTTCTCTTTGTTTTGAGTATAGTTTAATATTCTCTACTTAACAAGGCCAACCACGTGATAGTGGAAGCTCATTTGGCCCCTTCCCCCCCCTCACATCACTCTCAATTCCTCATACCCAATCATATAACATTAATCATTGATTCATCCATTAATAACATATAACATTCATTCATTAATAACATATAACATTCATTAATTAACATATTCACATTCATTCATTAACATATAATATTCATTCTTTCAGTTTTTACATATTATCAAAAATATGGTTGTTATGATATGATTACAATCACTTTTTGTTGTTTCTTTTTGAAAGCTACATAAAGGTAAAGTGGAGTATCATTTTCTAAATCAATATCTATCCCCCCTTTAGTTTTTTTTCCCTATGCTCGTGATC
>VDFB02261635.1:0-185591 GCA_007258455.2 Sequoia sempervirens | reverse complement strand
CCATGATTTTAAAAAATTCTATTGTGCTTATGGAGGCAGTATTTTAAGCAAGGCAATGAGTGGTGGTTTGGAAAAATGGTAGGTATGAAGGACTTTCTTTATATGCATACTATGCATTCTAGCTTAAGAAAACATTCTTAGAAGAGATTGAAGGTGGATTATGGAACTCAGGGTTACCATGAAAAGGATTAAAGCAAAGACTGAGATCTATTTAAAAGCCACGGTCATGAAGATATTAAAGATGTCACATGCAAAAACCTAGTAGCTGGAGTAATGAATACAGTGCCAAAGAGGATAGTGTGCTGGGGCAGATTTAGGAGATCTCCACATTATCTAATTACAGGAAAATACATCATTTATTTATTTTTTTAATTAAAAGAAATCATTCTAAACCCTATATAGGATACATTGATACTTCAAAAGCCTCTGAAAGGAATTTCAGATTATGCAAATATATGTCAAGTAACATTCATAAGGTTTAGAAAATATTGATCACTCTCTAGAATAGCCCATTAAACATGGGTTGTGCTTGAATGCACTACATAATTGATATAACACAACCACTCTGCATATCAACCAAGTTATAGGCTCTTTATTGCAGCAAGAGGTAATCACTCTTCGATCATGCTATAATTACATCCTATCTGGTGGCTTGAGACAACCGAATGCACCCAATGATGATTATTGACACCTACATTATACAACCTGAATTAACTACATTATATGAGTGCCTCCATTTCTATCACAACATAGCCACATTAAACTTGGGTCACACATGAATGCATCCTGTATTTGTTATAGCACAACTGTGCCACATGACCAATACAGTTATGGATCACATAATTACATTCACAAGAATCTATTCCTCCGTTGTGATCTTATGGTGATTCCACACAACAAAATCTGGACATGAAATTCTCAAAACCCTTAACCTCTACAAATGAAATCTGATGAGATATTGCTTTAAAACATGATTTTCAAACCTGGAACTACAAATCTGACTTCACAACTGAATTCTACAAAAAGATAATGACTATCCTCAACCTGGTGATATCTTCTTGAATTTTTTCTGATTTTTCCCAGGAAAATCTTCCGTAGTTCTCCACAAACTGTCTCAAGTAGAGCAAAACACTGTCGCAATACATCAGGCTCGAACTCACTTTTCTTTATGTCGGCCACAATTTGATTTTTTTAATTTTTCATGTTTGTCGAACATTCGACGAAAATAATAGCCGACATTTCGACGAACACCAGGTTCGTCGATATTTCGACGGACGTCGGGGATAAACTTTCGAAACAATTGGAAATTACACATCAAATTTTACAAGCACCCGACGAACATCGAATTTTACATATTTTTTCGGATAGTTTCGTCGTATTTTGCAGTCAAATGCATTAGTGTTCCTTCTTTGTTCCTCCAACTATTTTCCATGCCTCCACTAAGATTCAATGTTTTTTTGTTGTGGATAGTGAGCATGATGAGAAAGCTTATCTTGTTGTGGACAATAATCTTGTTGCCCCTGATAGGCTTGATTAGCCCGCTCCTCCTATTGTAGGTCTAATTCTTGTTTCTCCTTAATCTCAATCAATTGTCTATAGAGATCCCTCATCATGGGCATGAGTTCACTCATATTTTTGGGTTAAAAGGAAAAACAAGGAGCTCCTTGGGATTGCTAATAGGAATGTGTAGGCATCTAGGAAGCTTGAGTAGAGTGGGGTGGGTCATTATCATTTTGAAAATATTGGAAACCCACTATAGTAGGGTCCTATGAAGTGAGATGGGAGGAATAACCAGCCTAATATGGTTGATTAGAAGGTGCAAAGTTGGAATTTTCATGGTATGGGGGAGTTTACATGTAGTTTCCATTAAAATTTAACATCTAGATTTATACATAGGAAACACTTTGAAAATTACAAAATAAGAGCAAAGGACTACCCAGCCAGAAATTTTGGGTACGTACCAATAAAGTCACCCAAATGATGTTGTTGAGTCACCAAGTTCTTGTAGAACACATCCAAAGGCTGAAATGTTGAAGAAGTCACCACTCCCTCAACAGAATCAAGTCAAACTAGGATCCTCAAACCTAAAAATTTATCTCAAATTCACCATGGTGTTTGAAGATATACCTCAAAAGGCAAGGTGTGTTGAAAAAACACCAAATTCTTCAACGAAGAGAAATTAGTTCCATCGGGCATGCCAAAAACTATTGTCACATGAAATTACACCCCATTGAATGTGAAGTACAACATTCCAATGAAATAATGAAAATGACTTCAATGTGTGAGACCTTTGCATGTATGAGGTCGAATCTTTAGAGAAGGCCAACTTCCTCTTTCGATCCAAGTGTAATGTGTTGGCGAACCCAACACATGAAAACCTACCACTATCCTACTCTAACAGCTCACATGGAAAAGGGAGAAGGAATGCATGAAAGGGAAATGGAGGTGATACACCCAAATGGAAAGTTGTTTCTTCCTGACCAATATTACACAATAACATCATTGGAGAGGGACAAGGGGACTCATAGTTATCTACTTAGTCAATTCCAAAGACAAACATGAAGGTTAGTATTTAATAAGGCACTGGAAGGAAAGCAAGATTCTCAAAACAACAACCATAAACAAATTAACTCAAAATTCCTACATGGAGAAATACAAACAAACACTTAGATATGTAGGTAATGAACTTACACAACATAGAAAAACTGAGAAGAGGAAAGCTTAGTAGATTTCATTGATGTAGAGGCAACAAGCCAATCTTTACAATTGTAGAGTGTAAAATATAGTGTGCTAAAAAAAATCCCTAGAGGAGCTAGAGGAAGAACCCTTGAAATGAATACACTTCTTTCATTTATAGATCAAGCATAACTTAGAAATACAAACTGAACCCTAACTCTAACCAGGGTTAGCAATGAATTTTGTGCATGAAAGGTTGGATCCCTCCCATGAAAATCATGATTGGGGCATGGATCCATCAGAAATGGTCAACTATCCATAATAAATGGGCATGGGTGCCCACAAAATCCACCTATAGAAGTTAGAGAATGCATGCACCACTATAGCCATCAATACAGTATGGGAGAAGCATAGAAAATCAATTTGGAGTCGATTAGATTTGATTTGGTTGTTGAAAATGTGGCTACACCATTACTCCAAGTCCTCCCACAAATACAATGTGCTTAGTTGTTGGTGTTTGAAATTAGGTCGTTCGATCATGGATGGACGCTTGAGATCATAGTCCCAATAGAATCTTAAAACGTGTTTGTTAAATCATCATAAGATGCATGACTAATAGCCATGGCGAGCTCCCCTCACATCACATTTCCTTTTGAAGTTGCTCCTTTGAAACTATGATAGCTTGCATCCTTGCAATGTAATCAAGTGATGCCACATCACCCCATCCTTTCTTCATGTTATATCGCACATCGCACTTTACCTCTACGCCTTATGAATTAGAAATGCAATGCGAAAAACCCTCACAACAAGCTCTCCCACTGACACCTGGCAGGGAATATTCCCTCAGCATATGCCTTTCTTTCTCCTTGACTATCGCTCATCACATACACATGTCATCCTCCCACAATCCCGTATTCAACCTTGATGTCTTTAAAGATATGGCCCACGAGATGGTGATAAATGGCCACAATTGTTGCACATTGCTCAATAAGGACCCTTAGATCATAGGTTCGCCACCATCGTTTCTTGAAATCCTACAAGGTACACCTTGAAATCTGGACACATGACACCTTCCTTCTATCCCACACTTTTTCCTTCTATAAATATTTTATTCTATGTGGGATAGCGAGTACCAATGAAAAATGTACACCTGTCAAGTGGGACACAATCGAGCTTGTCTTAAAGATATTTTAAGCACATGATCCAAGTAACCTTGTCGGCAAAAGAAAAGTTTTAATAACCTTGTCGATGACCGACAAGGGTTTTGCAACCAATATGAAACACCAAAAATCGTTTATCTTTATCACTTCTATCATATTGGGCGAAGAAAAAGGAAGTTAAGACAACTTTTTCAAAGACCGACAAAAGTTTCCTAACTTGAGAAAAACTTGAAAATGACTCAACCTTACTTAGAAAAGGATTTTAAAGGTTAAGACAACATTTATAGACACCGACACACTTTATAACTTTTCAAAGATGAATGAGTGAAAGTGAGAAGAAAGATAGGTGAAAGATGAAAATCTAATGTCCAAAATTCAAAAGTGAGATTTCGGGGGTCGATGATTGTGAGGAAGGCTTACACCTTGCTTGAAAAGAAGGAAAGTAGTAAGAGAGAAGACTGAACCCCAAAGTTTGACAAATCAAGACTTGGAAAAATATTCAAATTCCTTTGATTGGGATTCAAAGGTCGGATGGTAGTCTTAAGGCTTACCAAAAATTAAAGGTGGAAAGCAATAAGATGGAAGCCAGATCTCCAAAGTCGACAAGTCAAGACTTAAACAAATCTTGAAAATCATCCTTCATACTTTGGTAATCGAGGGTAAGGCTTAAGTCTTACCAAAGAGAAGCAGTAAGAGTTAAAGGGTAAGGATGATGGTGAAACCCAAAACACTTAGCATAAAATAGAAGGCAAAGAAGAAGGAGCGGGCACGATGAAGAAGGCATGCAGGTAGACAGGTAAGTAAAAGCTTGAAATTCCAAAACTTGAAGACTTAGCCAATTTTTGCGAGGAGGGAGAATTCAAGCAAGATGTCCCATGTAGGATCTCTTAGATTGGTTATTAGTGATGGGTCATCAAAAGGTGGCATGAAATGTAAGTTCACAACCCTTAAAGCCTTATCCTTTAAACCATCAACTCTCCCTTAAACCATCAACCCTAAAACGTCAACCCTCAACCCTTAAACCAATCCTAATCCCTCAATCCTCAACCCTTAAACCCTAAACCCTCAACCCTTAAACCCTACACCTTACAACCTCAACCCTCAACCCTATACTTAAGCCCTAATCTATCAACTCAATATCTTAAACCCTAATTGACCTATACCCTATACACTTAACCTTGGACACTCAACCCTGAACATTATCCCTCAACCCTCAAACCTCTACCCTATACCATATACCCTCAACCATATACTTATGCCTTAAACCCTCAACCCTCATCCATATTCTTTATACCCTCAACCTTAAACCTTGAACCCTATACCTTAGACACTCAACCTTGAACATTATCCCCCAATTGTAAACCCTTAATCCACAACCCTATACCCTCTGTAGACACGTAAAATATACTGATTGACATCATGCATTCGATCCTGACTTACTAACATCGTTTCTTCCTGAATCATCCCTCGGTCTAACCATTTAATCAAATTCCCCTATTTGATTAAATTCATCAATATTCGTCTCTTAATTAAATAAATCATTTTATCTAGTTAAGTCAATTTCTCTTGTTAATTAAATCAATCCATCTGATCTAATTATCCCTATTTAATTAAATAATCAATTTATTTGATTAAATCTCTAAAGTCTATCCATTAAATTAAATAAATTAAAACCTTATTTGATTTAATCTAACACCATCCCTTTTAATTAAATAAATCAAAATCCTTGTTTAATTAGCCTCTTATCATATTCCTCTCTTATTTGATTTAAATAAACCCATAAATCTAAGTCAAATAAGTCACATCATCTAATCTCCTGTTAAATTAATTAATCCTTGATCAATTTAACCTCATCTCATGTCCCATAGTCTAGATAATGCAAGTTGCACATGAAAATAGATTTAATTCATTTATTAAATCTCTATTTTCCTCACAAGGCATATTTTGGAATATTCTCTCAATTTGAATTCAAAAATTCCAAGTCAACATGTACATCCAACAAGGCAATAAATTCATCTTACATGTCATTTGCCTTGAGCCATGTGGAATTTATTGCATTTTCCCTTCCCTCTTGCATGTCATTTCAACAAATTTGAAATTCAAATATTGGCATTTATTGGCACAAACCCCAAATCTTGCACATCCATCATCCATTCATAGCTTGACAAGTGGCACCATTTCATTTGATGAATGTTAGTCCCACATTGCTCAAATTTGGACATTCATCCATCTTGAAATCCTATAAATGAAGAGATCCTCTCCTCATTTGATCATCCACAATCCAAGCAAAGTTACCATATTCAAATATCTCTTGAATTCCATCCATCATCATTGAGTCATAGCTAGGTTTTTCAGATTTTTGGCTTAGAGTCTTCATTCTTCATCAACAAAAGTGGATCAATCTCTTCAACATTCGAAGCTTGCAATCTTAGGAATTGGGAAAGGTCCAATTTTCACATCAAATTGGCACCAATTCCCCCATGGGATCATGAGTTTGCATATCTAATTAGGATTTTATCTTGTTTTTGTCATTTGCATTGTGTTCTTCAATATTTTCTTCCTAATTTGAGTTTGTAAATGGATTTCATGGGGAGTCCTTGTTTTGGCTTGTAAATCCTTGTTTAACTCGTTTACGCATGTTGTTTTGCAAGTACTAGGAGAAGGGTTCGCACATTTGGCGCTAGAAGGAGGGCTGGATATCATTAATTCTAACTTTTTCTTGAAATTTCTGTGTTTTTTCTTCACACACAAGAAATTCCAATGTGGGCTTGTCAACGTCGCTATTTTGGCACCGTGGGCTCGTCAGCGTAGTTGTTTTGGCACCGCGGGCTCGTCAGTGTCGCTATATGGCACCGCGTAAAACACAAACTATGCCGCTGGACTCATTCCACCAAAAAAAATTAAATTTTTAACTCTACCGCTGGACTCGTTGACTTGCAGGACTTTTTGAAATTTTTGAAAATAGCGACACTGGACATAAACTGCGACACTGGGTGAAATTGCGACGCAATCGAGCTCTATGTCCCAACACAGAGAGTCGTTGACTAGTAAGCGGTGCTGTGAGAGCAACGCTGGGAGAACAAACAGCGACACCTTCACGAGCTACGACGCTAGGAGATAGTAAAAGGGAGAATTTATTTTTTTAGCACGTGCTTTTAATTTATGATTTATTTACCTTCTATTTTTTGGTTTTTAACTTCTGTGTTTTTCCAAAATCTGACTGTTTTTCTTCTTTGTAGGTTGGAAATCGAAAAACAAAGGAAAGAGGAGTATGGTGATGATATTTTGTCCAATCAAAGTGTTTCTAAACACTTAAGTGTTTGTTTAACACTTCTTTAAGAATTTGTTATCTTTTCATTCTTAGAACACTAGTTTTCATTTGGTCTTAAAAAGAATCTTTTCAATTTCTTCTTGCAAAGGTTAAAATGAACAATAGGATCAACAACTTACTAGATTTCGTTTATTGGATTAACAAAATGAACAAATGTCTTTCACTTGTGATTTGGTGCTCTAAAACGAACTCACATATTGCTTTGAGGATTTAAAAAGAACAAGTGTAGCTTTGTTTTTATGAGGGCTTACTTAGACTAAAGCCATCGAAAAAGGACGTATGCGCTTCTCTCGTGCTTTATAGCGATCTTGAGAACCAAAAGGCCTTTTTCATGACTTTGGGTTAAGACAAAGCAATCACCTCCACACTTCGATTTGGGCTTAAAATTGAACAAAATCTTGTGCGAGTGTGAGTGGGGACTTTGTTGCGTATATTCTCTCCTTATTTCCAACAAGGATTGATCGAATTACGAATATTGTTCTTCATTTGCTTTTATTTATCCTAGAGGGCCTGCCTTGGGGGAAAAGTACTCACCCAAGGGAACGACTCAACCGGTAACACTCTAAAGCCAAGAGTATTTCCAACCAGGATATAAATGTGGATATTGGAAGAAATGCCAATATCACGTGGTTGAGTCCGACAAGATGGATCTGAAAGAGGACTCTTATCGTATGGGTCAATCTCCACAAATGGAAAGTCCTTACTAAAACCCATGTGCTAGAATTTTCCAAAATCCTTTTCTCTATTTTTGGTGCAAGAACGGTCGTTCTCAAGCCACCCCACACTTTTACGGTCTTCTAATAGAAATGGAAAGCATGCCATGGGAGTTTCATGGGTGTTGATGCTTGGCTGCCCCATATAAGTGAGTGTCGTGGAGGGAAGCCAGTAGGGTCAAGCATCTAACCATTCGCTAGAGATAAGCATAGCTAGACTTGTCCAAGTGGGAATCCAACAAATATTGTCTTACACATCCATAGGATTGTACTTATTCTTGGGTTACAAAATGCATTGCTTGATCGAAAACATCTCAAAAAAAAACACTTAACATCATCCAAATTTTAAACCCTTTTGAGGACAAATACAATTGACTCAATCCATATGCTATTGCTTGCCCTTGGGATTCACGTCCTTAGAGGTTTCTAAAAATTGGATTATATCTCAATTTGTCTCCTTAAGTAAACTATAGGAAAACCCTTGGCTTAAGTTCATTGAATTTCTACATATCTTGTGGGGTTCGAAGAAATTAAGACATTGGCCATCTTAGTTTGAAAACCTAATTGAAGAAAGTGTTTTTGGTAAAATAAAGACATTATGCAAAGCTAAGCAAAAGGGGACTTTCATATGTGTTGAAGACCCACCATCCCAAAAGAAAAACAAATCATTGGTTGGAAATCCGAAAATGAATAATCAAATGAAATCATTTATTGGTTACAAAGGTCATTAGGAAGCATTTGCATGCTCTTCAATACGTAGGTCTAGGCAAACAAGGTGTATCTTTTTAGGTTCATCTTAGGATCAAAACGTATCAAAATATTTTTCATCCACCTTCCAAAATATCAAAATAACATCATATCATCATCACCTTTTGGAGAATCTTGAAATCATTCTTGATACTAGGCTTTGTGGAAAAATCAAAATCATCAATATCATTGAGACAAAATCCTTGAAAACATTATCAAAAACACCTTTGGCTAGGCATGTGTAGATGCATCCTTTTGCATATACTTAGTCAAACTTATCAAAATCATCTTGTCTAGCTTAGTGTATGTAGATGAATCCTTCTTCATATGCTTAGTGAAACAATCATCTTGTTTGAATAGGTGTGGGTAGATGCATCCTTCTCCTCACACATATTCAAATTATTATCCTTTGAACAAAGCTATCCCTTAGATCATCACCCAACATCTTAGGGTCTTTTTGTTCAAAAATCCAAATCAAAAATTAAAATCAAAATCAAGGACAAAATCTCAAATCTCAAAATCCAAAATCAAAGATCAAAATTAGCAAGTCCTAAAAGCCTAGTATCTCATTCAAGATTTATCAAAAGCCACAACATCCATATCATCCATCTCTAATCATCCTCATATCATCACCTTTGATCATCAAGACATCTTAAAACTTTATACTTTGGGACATAAAATAATGATCGATCCAAGGAATCAAGAGATTCATCTCCCATATTCTTGATCCTTGTTTTATGGTTCAAACGAGATCTCAACACAAGAAGAGTATGGAAGCCAACAAAGAAACACCCGCTTCAAGCGATCTTAGCCAAACAAACGCAGAAATGAATCCAGTTGAATCAAGTAATCCGTTGACCCTCACATCATTGCAAAATCCACAAGAAGAAAATCAAGGAGAGGATCTTACCTTTGGAATGTCTCACGAAGAAATGACTGAAATGCTTCA
This sequence comes from Sequoia sempervirens, assembly GCA_007258455.2. Taxonomy (NCBI): domain Eukaryota; kingdom Viridiplantae; phylum Streptophyta; class Pinopsida; order Cupressales; family Cupressaceae; genus Sequoia; species Sequoia sempervirens. The sequence goes on along the minus strand of VDFB02261635.1, from coordinate 176,015 downwards.
AAATCTAGAGAATCATAAAATCATCAACATCATGATGAGACTCAACCCTTCGTTATACATGCTTGAACTAGCAAAACAAGGGGCCAAGTTGCCTTCGGATTTTGATGTAAGTACTATAGTGGAGACATCCTTTCCACCTAACTCATCCACCATGCCCATTTCATCTACACCTCCATCCCAAAACATCACGCAAAACATTTCGCAAATCACAACATTGTTTGCTCCAACCCAACCCAATGTCAACAAGGGAAACACATTTCTCAATGCTCTTCAATCACACCTCCTTGTTAATAATCAAAACTTGGATGCAAGCACCACATTGGAACAAAATATACCCCAAAACCCATTACACAAAAATGTTCCTCTCACATTCCATCATGATCCATCATCATCATTTTTTCACGCAACTCCCCAAACACCTCTTCTCAAAAATTCACAAGAAGAGGGAGATATGTTCGGACCAAGGGGCCTATTCGACACCACGATATCTTCACAACAACTCACACCCATCACCTTTCCACCTCTTTCGCCATTTCCATTATCATCTGCACCACTCCTTGGTTTAGGGCTTCCTCCCCTACCAAGTATCAATCAAACCTATATCCCAACCATCAATCAAAGCATTGCACCAAACACTCAAAATTTATCGTTGATATCGCTACAACAAACGATAAATGCACAAGCAATGGAAACATCATCAAACACACCCATAACATCACAAAGCATGGTCTCTCAAGGACCAACCATCACATAAATAGCACTATCCAACACCCAAAACATCCACACAATGTCATCATCTACCACCATTCCAAATCCACCACCGCCACCACCACACCAACTTTCACCACATCAAGCCAATATGACGCAACATTGCAAGCTTCTTTTCAAAGAGGATACCAACAAGTTCAAAAACAAAAAGCTGTGCAACAAGCCGCTCAAGCCAAACAAGTTGCCCAAGCTGCACAAGCCGCATTACAAGCGCAACAAGCGCAACAAGCCCAAGCTTTATTGCAACAACAACAACAACAAGCCACCCAAGCCGCACAAGCATTGCAAGCACAAAGGGCCACTCAAGCACAACTTTTATTGTAGCAACAAGATGCATAAGCACAAGCAGCACAAGCGCAAGCTCAATATCAAGCACAGCAAGCACAAGCAACGCAAGTGCAAGCATATCAGCAAGCACTAAAGCAATACCAAGAGCAGCAAGAAGTGGCAGAATTGGTAGCCCAACAACAAGTGTTATGGGAACAACAGCAAGCACAACAACAAGCATTGTTGGAACATCAACAAACGCAACAAACACAAATCCTAGCACAATAACAACAAGATCAACAACAAGCGTTGTTCATACAAAAGTAAGTAGAAGCCTACTTTTCCCACCAGAACATATAGATACCATCGAACAATGCACCAACCAATCCACCCATCCAACCCACAATTAAAATACCCCAAAACACTTTTATCCCACCCCCTGATCCGTAAAATGATGTGACGACACAACTCAGGTTGCTCTCACAACAAGTGCTCGACCTTCAATCAGGGCGAACAACCAAAACACCAAGCAACTTGTGTCCCTATCCATTTGATAGGAGCTTAGAGATGAAACCATTCTCCAAGGGATTTGAAATCCCCAAATTTGACAAATATCGAGGGATGGGAAACCCTAAAGATCACATCAAGGAATTCTAGGTTCATTGCATGTAGGTCGCATATGATGATACTTATCTAATGTAGCTATTCCCTAGGAGCTTGGTAGGCCCCGCTATAGAATGGTTCTCTCACTTACCTTCAGGCATTAGAACATTCCAAGAAATTAGGGACGCATTCATTAAGAACTACACATGTAACATTGCAATGGATGTTAGTCTCAAAGAACTATACGCTCTAAAACAAGGAAAGAATGAATATTTTGCTTCATTCCTTCAATGATGGCGATCCAAGGCCAATCAGAGCAAGTGGACCATGCCAGAAGAACAACAAGTCGGTACCATCATAGCCAACCTTGAAAGCCGCTTGGCATTTCATCTCAAGGTTCAGGGCATCACCACATATGAGCAATTAATATCCAAGGCACTCAGCATCAAAAGAGCCCTTGTGACTCAACCTGCGGAATCAACATCATATCACGAACAACAAAACAACCGCCCATCATCCAATTACAACGATAAACCTCGCGCATGGGCAAGGAACAAGAACATTACTAATGATGGTATCATTGATGCCAAGGTGGTCATTAGTGGTCCACGCCAAAATGCACCCACACTGCAAATCCAAAATCAACGCCAAAACACTCATCACACAACATACCAACCTAACAACAATCCAACCATCAATAATCTCAATGACCAAAGGGGACCACCCCAACGCAAAATTTATCCCAAACAAAAATACGCTATTTTGGGGGAACCATTGGAGGACATAATGAAAAAGTTGATCAACGAAAAACTCATCAAGCCTCCTACATTCGAGAATTACCAAGAACCCGACGTCAAACCCCCTTGGTATAACGAAAATCAACTTTGCGAATTTCATAAAATCAAAGGTCATACCACAAACAATTGCATGAGACTCAAAAATATCATCCAAGATCTCATTGACAAGAAAATCATTAATGTGGAACAACCTACCAGAAATCAAGATCTTAAAATCTACACGAATCCGATGCCGAATCATGGCAACAAAGGGAATAAAAATGATAAAGGGAAGGGCAGTGTAAATCATGTGTACAAAATGTTCGTTGCCTCCCTAAATGAAGACTGTATGGTCATCACCATCAAAGGGCACCCATGTCAAAGATTGTGGAGTCACCACAAGAGGCGGAAAAGTCACCATTGCAGGATCATCCCAACCTAATAGAATCCCTTCATCTAGATGTGTTCCACATAGCTACAATGTTGTAGAAAAACTCAAGAGAACGCCAGCACACATCTCCATCATGGAGTTGTTAAAAATCTCATCAGCGCATAAAAATATTCTCAAGGAAGCATTAGCCTCATCCACTGTCCCCACAGATCTCGATGAGGACCAATTCCAAGCTATGGTCAGAAATATCATAACGCCTAATCTCCTTACATTTTCTAACTAAGATTTCCCCGCCCAACCATCTCACAACTGTGCACTTCACTTGGAAGCCATTGTAAACAAGAGCAAAATCAAAAGGGTCCTGGTAGATGGAGGTGCAGGTTTGAACATCTATTCTCTCAGCCTCATCAAGCAGCTAAAAATATCAGAAGATTCCATCGATAAAGGTAAGGGCATCACGATAAGAGCATATGATGACCAAGAAAGAGTGTCTCAAGGCACAATTAAACTCCCTATTCAAGTAGGGCCTACCATCATGGAAACCACCTGTCAGGTCTTGGACCTCGACTTTCCATATAATATCCTCCTGGGACGCCCATGGATCCATGTGATGAAATCCATAGCATCAACCTTCCACCAATGTGTGAAATTTACACATAATGGACAAGAGGTTATTGTCCATGGAGATCCCGAACCATTTTCATATTGCAAAAATCTTGAGGCAAAGTATTACAAAATCCCCCAAGTGCCAAAGAATGATGAGGGCCCATCCACACCATACATCGACCCTGCTACTCTTGCATCCACTTCTACGACAGAGACACCTGCCATCCCCACCATCCCCACCATCTCCGATATCAAGCTCATCATCTAGGAGGATGGTTGTGGAAGCTACAAGCTCCCTAACAATGCTTTTGTAATAGGAGAGTTACCACAATATCCTAGATCACGAGGATGCCCACAAGAAAACCAAGCCTCCACATCACAAATGTATCCTGAAAACTATCCTGAATTCACAAGATGGGGAGACCTTGGCCATGAGGTTATTGAAGCAGATCCATCCCACATGTTGTATCAAGATGAAAGACCGGCAGCTAATTTACCAATGGATGAGACAAGCAAAGGCCTACAAATGATGCTTGCAATGGGCTATGACAGAAATCTAGGACAAAATGACAATGGGCTCATAATACCTATCATGCTAGAGACGCGACCCATAACAAATCTTGGTCTTGGACGTACCCCTCCGAGAATAACCATACGTGGCTGAGGTCCTTTGGTTACAACGGTTAATATTTCTCCTCAGCCAGTACTAGTACAAGTACACTCACCAATAGTCACAAGTAGAGACACACATAATTTTATAACTGAGCCCTATATTAGTAGTGATGACGAGGACCCCATATCCAATCTACCTAGGTTATTCGAGGATACCGCCCTTTGCATGATTAGTACCTTATCTTTCAAATCCGATCATCAAAATCATGAGATCTGCTTAGTGTATCCCCAACTGATCGACTATGACCAACAAGGACCACCAATTCTCGATACATTCAAAAATGATGAGGCGCTCTCAGAATTCATGGGGTTGAGGGATAACATTCTAGATGGAGATCACAAGGTAGGGTTTAAAATGGACTTGGACACACATGCCTATTACGGGGAAATGATTGAATCCTTCAGTCGCAAAAGTGAGAAACTAAGAATCATATCCAAGTCCTTGAGTGAAAACCACACTGTGGCACTCTCTGACAAGAAAATAGTAAAAAGAAAGGACGTATCCAACGATGAAAACCTCTCTGAGGCGCCCGAGGATGAAGGATTCAATCTTCCTCTAAGAGCTATTCATCAAGAGAAGTCAGCAGTCTTGGCCGAAAAATGCAATCCAGTCAACCTAGGAACAGAGGAGACCCCGCATATCACATTCTATGCAGAATCACTATTATCAGAAGAGCAAGAACTCCTAGCAACATTCCTAAGGGAAAGACAAATAAACTTCGCATGGATTTATGTTGATATGCCAGGGCTTGATCCAGAGACTGTGGTTCATCATTTAGCAGTATATCCAGAAGCAAAGCCGGTCAAACAAAAACTTCAAAAAATGCATCCTCAAATCGCTCTGTTGGTCAAAATGGAGCTCAAAAAGTTGTTAGATGCAGGATTTATCCGACCGATTGATTATCCAGAATGGGTGTCAAATTTGGTACCTGTTTCAAAACCTGATGGAGCCATCAGAATCTGTACAAACTTTAGAGATTTGAAAGAGGCATTTCCCAAGGATGATTTCCTACTTCCCAACATCGACATGATAGTAGACATGATAGCAGGGCATGAAATGTTATCACTAATGGACGAATTTTTAGGATACAACCAGATCATGATAGCAAAAGAAGATCAACATAAGATGGCTTTCACTTGTCCATGGGGGACCTATTGCCGGAACATGATGCCATTCAGCCTAAATAACGCAGGAGCAACCTATCAATGGGCCATGACATTAATATTCCATGACATGATTCATAAAATAGTCGAGGACTATGTCAAAGACATCCTAGAAAAATCCAGAAAGAGACAAGATCATATAGCAACCCTAAGCGCTATCTTTGACAGATTAGAGGAATACAAAGTCAGACTAAATCCCAAGAAGTGTGTCTTCGGTGTACAATCAGGTAAATTGCTAGGATACATAGTCTCCATGAGGGGTATCGAGGTAGATCCAGCAAAAGTGAAAGTAATCCTCGAGATGGAAGCACCAAAGACATTAAAACAATTGAGAGGCCTCTAAGGCTAACTTCAATCCATCTGACGGTTCATAGCACAACTAGAAGACAAACAGAACCCATACTCTCACCTACTCCAAAAGGGGGTAGCGTATAAATGGGATACAAAATGCGAAGAGGCATTTAACAAAATCAAGGAATATCTACAAACACCACCAGTTTTAATGCCACCTATCCCAAGAAAGCCATTGATCTTATATGTGTTAGCAATAGCAACAGCCCTTGGAGCTCTCCTAGCTCAGCATGATGAAAACAGAACGAAGAGGGTTATCTACTATATCAGCAGAACAATGGTCGGTCATGAGCTAAATTACTCATTCATTGAGAAAGCTTGCCTCGCAGTAGTGTTTGCATCCCAAAAATTCAAACATTACATGTTGGCACACAAGATAAAGCTCATTGTGAAAATTGATCCCCTCAAGTATCTCCTATCAAAGGCAATGCTCACAAGAAGAATGGAAAAATGGGTAATGATATTATCAGAGTATGACATCGAGTATGTAGAGCGGAAAGCCATTAAGGGACAAGTTATTGCAAATCAACTAGCAGAAGCACCCATTTATTTTGAGAACCCTCTTGTCTCAGAATTCCCAGATGAATCCATCTTTAACCTCAATGTAACTAACCATTGGAAACTATACTTCGATGGTTCATACACACAACATGGATCAGGAGTTGGTGTCTTCTTCATCACCCCACAAGGGGATTGCATACTGAAGTCATACAAATTGGCATTTCCTTGCACCAACAACATCGCAGAATATGAGGCTTTGACTATAGGCCTCAGAATAGTAGTGTAATGGAACATCATAGCTCTCAAGGTGTATGGGGACTCTCAGTTGATCATAAATCAGGTCAGTAATGAATATCAGACTAAGGATGATAAGCTCACTCCATACAAGAAATTGGTGGAGACTCTAAAGGAATCCTTCATTGACATAACATTTGAGTAGATTCCAAGAACCAACAACAGAGCAGCAGACGCCATGGCTACAATTGGGTCCCTATTAGACATCCCTCATAACGTGCCAAAATATGAATTTTTGATTGAGCAGCTTCTCGTCCCCACATTTGAGGTACCGGAATCGGAATTCGTGTGTGAAATCGTTATTCCAGGTGATCCTTGGCACCATGACATCTACACATATCTTCGCATAGGATTCATACCCACTAACCTCCCATCAAACCTAAAACGAACCTTTATCAAAAAGACATCCAAATTTTTCATCCTAGGTGATACCTTATACCGTAGAAGCATAGAAGGTACCTTGCTACACTGTTTAAACGTTGAGGAGGCATTAACCACTCTAACTGAGGTTCATAACGGTATCTATGGCTCACACTCGAGTGGAATGACCATCGCCAAGAAACTGCCGAGGATGGGGTATTATTGGCCCACAATGGAAAGAGAAGCGCATGATCATGCTAAAAGGTGTTTACAATGTCAGCAGCATGGGGACCTCATCCATGCTCCAACTCAAGAGCTTCATCCTATTATCACGCCATGGCCCTTTTCGCAGTGGGGACTCGATCTCATTGGCAAAATCTCACCCACCTCATCCAATGGCCATAAGTTCATCATAACTGCAACTAAGTACTTCACAAAGTGGGTGGAATCCATACCCATGACGTATATCACTGGGAAGCAGATCTCAAAATTTATCCTGAACTATCTCATCTATCGTTACGATGTCCCACAAGCCATTATCTCAAATAATGGGACACCATTCAAGAACCAGGAGGTTCGTGACTTGTACGAGAAATTCAAAATTCAGCATCGCTTCTCCACCCCATACTATCCCCAAGGCAATGGCCAAGCAGAAGCCACAAACAAAACCATCCTCAAAATCCTCAAGAAAATAGTCAATGATGCAGGTCGTTGGTATTTGCAACTTAATCGCCCTCACGGGCTTATCGAACTAGCATCACCCTTGGCGCCACCCCATTCTCCTTGGTCTATGATCAGAAGTCGTACTCCCCATTGAGATCGAGCTCCCATCCCTCATAATATCATTGCAAAACCTCATCACTGATGAGGACTACCGGGTGTCAAGATTAAACAAGCTAGAGCTACTGGATGAGAGACGCATAGATGCTTTAAATCACTTGCAAGTCTATCAAAATAGACTCAAATGGAGCTACAATAAGAAAATAGAAGCAGGACTTTCCAAGTTGGAGAACTGGTCTTAAAAGAAAATCGGAAGAATGTCTTGAATCCCAACAGCAAAGGCAAGTTTGAACCTAATTGGTTAGGACCGTTTGTCATAACAGCAAGTTATAAATCAGGGGCATATCAGCTATCAACACCCGAAGGGGAACCTCTGCAGGAGCCCATGAATAGCTCCCATCTCAAAAAAATTTATGCCTAATTCTTTCGGAGGGTATAAAACCAAAATCCTAAAAAATCAGAAAAAGTCCTGAAAAAATGGTTACTTAGCGAAAACCTGGCAAATAGGCATCTTGGTGACAACAAAAAAAATCAAAAAAGCAAAAAATCCAAAAAAATCAGAAAAAAGGATCAAAAAAATAGTAAAGAGAAAAATCGTCCTCTAGTGAAAACCACTTTGGTGGCACTTTGTGCAAGTACCTCATTGAAAACCTAGTAAACAGGCGCCTTGCGTAAATAAGCACTTTCCATCCACCAAGATCTTTACAACTTTTTTGGCATCATCCATTCATTTCGCTCCCATCATTCATCGCATCCATATCTCATCCACTCACATTTGTACCATAGCTTGGTCATGTTTTTGTATCATGATCCCTCCTAGTACTACTCAGCCCATACTCAAGGTCAGTTTGTCCTACCTTTATCAGGGTAGTATATGACATCACGCTGGGGGCATGTTCTTATCGGATCGGATTCGTGTATATTCTTAAAGTCCTCAAATCAGAAAAGCCAAAAACACCAGAAAATCAAAAAATCCTAAAACATCAGAAAATCAAAAAAATCCAAAAACATTCAAAACATATCAAAATCCAAAAACAAGGTCGTCTTGTCAAACTACGTCATCTCTAAGGTTGAACATAGGCAAGGTTGATCTTTGATCATCCCCCGAGACATTTAGGTCATTCCTCTAGGAGTCCATCATAATAACCTGGCATTTCATCATGTATATCTCCATTTGTAAATCGGTCAAGTCGTCAATCGAACTATGAGGTCTCTGCGTGTATAACGTAGGCAAGGCTAATCTGTTGATCAGCCCTTGAGACCTCTAGGATAGGTCTTTAGGTTAGTCTCTTGGTTAAAATCTCATAAAATCCCAAAAACATTGAAAAATCAAAAATCAAAACATTTGCAAGATCCCACAAAATGCCAAAAACATCAAAAAATTGAAAATCAAAACATTTGCAAAATCTCAAAAAATACCAAAAATAGCCTCAAAACATTGCAAAACATCAAAAACATCCAAATATTTGAAAAAAATCCATTCGTCTCATCTCGCTTGCACTCGCAATAACACCACTCATAGTAAACTGATCGTCATTATCAACCTTTCGTGAAACAGTCAGAAGCAAGTCTAGCAGATTAAAAGTTGAACTCAAAACGTCAGGTCTTAAGTCTAAGTCAGTGCGTAAGAAAATTGGTCATCTCTTTATATTGGTAACACATCATCTGAATTTGTCCCATATCAATCATCCCTTAGAACACTTTGGATAAACCAATTGGCGTGTCGCCATCCACTAACATGTCCTAGGATGAATCCTTCCTACAATGGGCATTATCTTTTGGCAATAAGTTTCGGTTATCATCTTAGAAAACACATCCTCTTTCTGTTAGCAGTATTGAAGAGCATCAGTTTGTTTGTTTACTTGGTCTTTATCTTTTGACTTATCTTATTTTTGCGCTCATTCCAAGGACGTCTCGATGATATCCCAAAACAGAGGATTTAGAGAAATAGGAATGGGGCAATGATCGTTATCTTTTGTCTGTTGTGCTTGTTGGACGTTCTTGCAATATAACCTCTGTGAATACTTGCTTTGTTAGGTATGTATGGAAGAGGTCTAGGGAAACTTGTTGACTATTACAAGGATAGGTTTACCTTTCCATGTTTTGGTTTGAGGTGTCTGAAACTTCTAAAATACATCCTAGCAAGGTTTTTGTATGTCAAGTGTGAACAAGAATACTCCTATCTAATTGTCAAGTCAAAGTCCATCACACTGGGTACAACACCATCCCGGTTGTCTATACCTCGATGCATCGTACCACGTGTGTTATCAAACATAAGAAAATTTGGCCCTTTGAAAATCCCAATTCCTTGGCAAGTAATAATCATCATCATCATTTGCACTTGTGTCATCTTGTGTCTTGTTGAAATGACTTCTTCTTTTCTTACTAACCGTGCTAACAAGGTACTATGATAGTTGATCATCATCACCATCATCATCATCGATCATGCATCCACAAATCATACTCATTGCATAAGAATATCATATAGAAATCATACGCATTGCATAAGCATATCATATAGAAATCATATGCATGACATAAATATATCATATAGAAATCATTAGCATATTGCATAAGCATATCATATAGAAATCATATTCATTGCATAAGCATATCATATAGAAATCATATGCATTGCATAAGCATATCATATAGAAATCATACGCATGACATAAACATATCATATAGGAATCATTAGAATATTGCATAAGCATATCATATAGAAATCATACGCATTGCATAAGCATATCATATAGGAAACATCACATTCTTATCATCATATAAATAGGTTATGATAAACATTCTTCATAAATAGGTGCATCCATGACATTGCATTTCACCCATTACATTGCATCTCATGGCATTATATTAATCATTGCATAAACATTCATTTGCATTTCACAACCATTTCATATTACCATCTAAATCATCACATAGCATCTACAAAAGCATTCCATAATCATTTTTGCATAATCATAAGCAATAGGTATATAAGCATTTAATTCATTAGGCATACATACTTGCATAACATAAAGGGCATCATCTCATCACATTACGCATCAGCATATCACTTTGCATTAAAATATCATTGCATCACATACATCATCATTTAGGATAATAGCATTTGTTATTCTAAGCATCTCAATTTCATTATGCATTAACACCATTTCATTAGCATCATATCACGACCATCGCATCATATCACATCCATCCATAAATCATCTCATAAATAAGCATATTCCACACATCATTGCATATACCATAAATCAAATCATTTCACATATTCCATTGGCATAAAATAAACCATCATATAGTTAACATCATTGCACATCATAGGTTAGCATAATATAGATCTGTTAGTCATAATCATTGCATAAACATCATTAGAAATAAATGCATCCATAAAACATCACTGCAAAGCATATAGAAATAAATCATACATGCATAGATAAGGGTACATAGTACATCGCATCAAAATCGGCTCATATATATCATATCATCATATCACTGTCATAGTACAAAGAATAAAATCGGATCACTGTACATATATGTCAATCAGTATAAAACACCCATCAGGCTATCAAAAATGAGCCCATAAGGCACAAAAATTGTGTATCATCTAGATCACGCTCGATCTTCGTGAATGCTGCCCTCGCCCCTGTCACCGTGACCCTCTGGTGGTCTCTGGCTGGCCCGCTCTGAGTACTCTGAGACCCAATCTACTCTAGGTACGGTGTCATGGTAAGCCTGATGATAGTACTCTATCTCTCGGATAGCATCCCTGTAAGATCGCATCGGCACTGTACCCTGAGACGAGGAGGCTGTCATACTCTCAATCTGCTGCTTGCGGCCTAGCTCGGTGGCTACCTATAGCTCTGCAGCCTGTCTATGTTGCACAGTCTGATCCCTCTCTGCTCTAAGTTGCTCTCTCTCAGCCCTCACCTGGTCTCTCTTTGTTGTCACTGCCTGAACCTGGGCCTGCAATTGTAAAATCAAGGCATCTCGTGCGTTTGCTTGCCCTGCTGGCTATACCAGTGGCTGCGCATGAACCTGATCCTCACCCTCGGCTCGTGGTGGTGGGACTGGCGGATCCTGCTGCTAATCCTGCATGTGGACATCCCCATGACCTAGTGGGACTGGGGATACCCCTGGTGGATCCTGTCAGATCTCGAACCTCAGTCCTCGCCCTTGTCCTCATCCTCTCCCCCTGCCTCTGACCCTACGTACCTCTGGATCCTCGCCTGGAACGGTCAATCAAAGTGGAGGTCTGAACTAGTCTCTGTAGGCCTGTGTGGTCCCTAGATCTGCCAAGCCCTGATCATAAGCCCATGGTCGAGCTACCAACTGTCGAAAGCTGTCAACTACCTCTTTGGTAGGAATGTCAAGCCCCCATGCTATCTGTGTCATGTTGCATGCAAAAATGACTACATAACCGTCATCAGGCCGATCCTGTGGCTCTCCAAACTGACGTTGTACGCGCCCAGGTAGGTACTGCTCGATCATCGTGTGCTCTCGCCCCTGCATATATCGGTCCTGGTGACAATAGAAAAGCTGAGCAACATCGTCGGCCCATCCGGGCCGACCAAGGTATGGGCACCAAGTAAAGACAAGCATCTCATCCAGGACCCACCTCCAATAGGGGATCCCATGCTCGCCAGTGTGTGTGAAGAACACACCACCTCTGTATAGTGCCATGAGGGCATCCTCTGCCCCCATCAGAACCAGAACGACCCATGGACATAGCATAGAAATGTGCTCCCACACCCAAACATGAAGAAGTGTCACTCCAGCTCCCAGCGCTCTGCCATCCACGTATATGTACTCGTGGAGATCCATGTAAAGTGAAGCTAGAAGAACAGGCCCCCATGCGAAGTGAACTGGCCTGTCTCGGACCATCCTCTCCCAGCAGTATCCCCAACCTAGACTAAAATATTGCCCTCATCGGTCTAGGGCAACAAGACCTGAAATGATCGCTACAATTGCCCAGCGAAAGGGAGGTGCTATAACTCTGTATCTCTCCAGCTTGATCTGACCCTCATAATAGATAATGTCTCATGTGGTGAGGACTCTGATGCAACACTCACGTCCCTCATCCATGTCGTAGATCACCCGTCAACCATGAATAGGCAATCGTAAAATGCACCAAATATCCTCCAAGGTGACAATCACCTCGCCAGTGGGAAGATGAAACAACGATGTCTCGTTGTGCCACCTCTCGGCCAGTGCTGATAGCATCCCTAGGTGTGTGTGCACGGGCGCTACGTATGCAATGTGCCATAAGCCAACAGCTCCCAGTCAGTCCTGGTCTTTGTCGCTCAAGTCTCGCGACTGGTGCTCCCAAGAATAAAGCTCCCTAGGCCTGTCCTGCATCAGGGAAAGTCAGCATGTTAAAAAAAATTGGAAAAATCCTGGCCTAACACTCCAAACTTGTTCCCAGCGGTGCAGTTTGTGATGGCGTCGCAGTTTGAGTTTCCTCAAACTTTGATGCTGGACCCTAAATTGAGCCAAAGAGAGTTGTCACGACACACTTTATCCCCAGCATCACAATTTTCATGAAAAGGGCACCGTCGCGGCGCACTTTTCCCAAACCGGTCTGTCGAGCCCGAGCCCAGCGGTGGAGTTTCTAAACTCCAAACTACACCGCTGCGGCGCAAAAAGGTAATCAGCGGTGCAGTTCAAATGTCGAGCGGTGCTATAATAGCACCGCTGGAGGCGAGCTCATCTTTTAAAGGTCTAATTAATGCATTAAATAAAAAAATTAAGCTTCGGTAAGGGTCACATACCGATGCCCCGATGCCAGGTGGCCACTGGTAGGTCCAAAATGTGTAGAGGAAGCTGTCATTGCACCATATCGCTGGAGGGTCAGAGCTTGAATCTCAAAGTTTGCTAGCGGAGGTGTGTGAAAATGACTTGAAAGTGACCCCTCGGGCCCCTTTTAAGCCTAAAAATTAGGGTTTTTTACCCTAAATAGCTGTCCTGCTAGGGTTTTGGACCCTCGAACCTATTTTTGTCTGTTCGAGGCTTGTTTTTTATCATATTATTTCATTTAGACACGTTTTTAGCCTCTCGAACCCCTTTCGAACTTGTCGGGTACTTTCTCACCTTTTTTCGTGAGATCACCCAAAAAATTAAAATTTTCGTCTGATCTCTCGAGGGGGCACTATAATGGCATGTTTTCTCTCACCATGCAGCAGTGGGGAAAGTTTTAAAATATCAAAAAAAAATTGGCTTTGATCAAGATCGTTTATTCTTTGAACCAACACAACGAGTGCATTGCTTCAAAGAGGGGCAAAATGTAGATACGTAAAATATACTGATTGACATTGTGCATTCGATCCTGACTTACTAACATGGTTTCTTCCTGAATCATCCCTCGGTCTAACCATTTAATCAAATTCCCCTATCTGATTAAATTCATCAATATTTGTCTCTTAATTAAATAAATCATTTTATCTAGTTAAGTCAATTGCTCTTGTTAATTAAATCAATCCATCTGATCTAATTATCCCTATTTAATTAAATAATCAATTTATTTGATTAAATCTCTAAAGTCTATCCATTAAATTAAATAAATTAAAACCTTATTTGATTTAATCTAACACCATCCCTTTTAATTAAATAAATCAAAATCCTTATTTAATTAGCCTCTTATCATATTCCTCTCTTATTTGATTTAAATAAACCCATAAATCTAAGTCAAATAAGTCATATCATCTAATCTCCTATTAAATTAATTAACCCTTGATTAATTTAACCTCATCTCATGTCCCATCCTCTAGATAATGCAAGTTGCACATGAAAATAGATTTAATTCATTTATTAAATCTCTATTTTCCTCACAAGGCATATTTTGGAATATTCTCTCAATTTGAATTCAAAAATTCCAAGTCAACATGTACATCCAACAAGGCAATAAATTCATCTTACATGTCCTTTGCCTTGAGCCATGTGGCATTTATTGCATTTTCCCTTCCCTCTTGCATGTCATTTCAACAAATTTGAAATTCAAATATTGGCATTTATTGGCACAAACCCCAAATCTTGCACATCCATCATCCATTCATAGCTTGACAAGTGGCACCATATGAATGTTAGTCCCACATTGCTCAAATTTGAACATTCATCCATCTTGAAATCCTATAAATGAAGAGATCCTCTCCTCATTTGATCATCCACAATCCAAGCAAAGTTACCATATTCAAATATCTCTTGAATTCCATCCATCAACATTGAGTCATAGCTAGGTTTTGCAAATTTTTGGCTTGGAGTCTTCATTCTTCATCAACAAAAGTGGATCAATCTCTTCAACATTCGAAGCTTGCAATCTTAGGAATTGGGAAAAATCCAATTTTCACATTAAATTGGCACCAATTCCCCCATGGGATCATGAGTTTGCATATCTAATTAGGATTTTATCTTGTTTTTGTCATTTGCATTGTGTTCTTCAATATTTTCTTCCTAATTTGAGTTTGTAAATGGATTTCATGGGGAATTCTTGCTTTGGCTTGTAAATCCTTGTTTAACTTGTTTACGCATGTTGTTTTGCAGGTACTAGGAGAAGGGTTCGCACACCCTCAACCATATACTTAAGCCCTAATCCCTCAATCCTCAACGATACACCTTAAACCCTAAACCCTACACCCATAAATCATCATCCCTATACCCTATAACCTCACCCTTATACCCTTAACCCTAAATATTGTCCCTCAACCCTATACTTAAAACCTAAACCATACACTCTCAACCCTTCACCCTATGCCTTATACCCTCAATCTATATTGTAAACCCTAATCCATGTACTTTACACACTTTATCTTATACACTCAACAACCTAAATATTATCCATCAACTATAAATCCTCAACCCTCTACCCTCTACCATGTACCCTCAACCTATTACTTAAGCCCTTATCCCTCAACCCTCAACCCTATATGTTAAACCCTAAACCCCAAAACATCAACCCCCATACCTATAACCTATACCCTCACCCTTATATACTCTAAACCTAAAACCCTTACATACATTAATGCAACCATACATACATACATACAAGAATACACACATACATACATACAAGTATACATAAATACATACATACATAAATATAAGAATTTATACATACATATATAGGCATACATACACACATATGTGCATACATACATGCATATAAGCATGCATTCATACATACTGAAACAATGAGAATAGGGTGCTCTATCTTTATGAGAGATGGAACACTAAGGTTAGGACCTATTCCACTTAGTTTCACTCAAGGAAACCCTAGAGATCTCAATCCAAGGATGTAATGAAGGAAAGAGATCTACAATAGGGTGTTCTAGGGTATTGCTAATAACTAAGGAGGGGTTCACCACCAAGCTAAGGCTTGGAAAGACTAGTAGCATGCAAAACCTAATGAAGAAACCTAACGATGTGTAACTTTAAACAAATGAACTAGAAAAGTATGCAAAAAAAAATAAGAAACTGAGAAATCATAATAGTGCACCTGGAAACCTGAATATGCTTGGAATAAGCTCTGAAACTCTGAAATTGCAGACTTTAGGGCACACTGGGACTCATATGCCAGGCTTGGTGTATCAGTCCCAAACTAGGGTTTCTTTTCTGGAATAGGGATTTGACAGTGTGGATTCAAGATCTTTAGAAATTTGGAAAATTGTCTGTATTGGGACTCATATGCCACTTGTAGCATATCAATCTCGTTCTCCTTTTTCGAAAAATCAAAGTCTATATCTACTCTCCAGTCTCTACTCTTCTTTCCCAACCTGATTTTTGGATCTGAACCTGTAAGAAGACCTATAAAACACAATGTAGTGTTGATTTTCTTATGGGGGGTTTTCCTCATTCAAACCCTAGTTTGGTAATTAAACCTTGATAGGAACAATCGATCTTGAATGTAAATGTGAACACAAACCCTAACCTAAAGTGCATCTAAGATTAGGAAATTTGAAGTGCAATGAAACCCTATTCTAATGTGTTAGAATGAGATGCATGAATGAAGTATGAAGATGAATGACTCACTTTGGGAGATACTTAATCACCCTAATAAGCCATAATAAGACATGTACATTCCTTAGGCTAAAAGTAGAGTGATAATGGAGGATGGAATCACTTAGGAAACAAGTCATTAGGCTTGGTTTGATGGCTATCTCCCCAACTTAGAGTCCATCATGATTCACCATAGGCAACCATAATCAATCCTTAACAATGCTAGATCTTGAATGAAAGTGATCTTGAAGACCTACAAAGACACTATAATGATGCTCCAAGACTTCAACTTTGATTTCTACTTGCTCTTGAATGCTCTTGTAAGAGAATGCTTGAGTGCTTGTAAATTCTTAGACCTTGAATTGCCTTCTCTAGATGAAAATAATGACTTAGAAGCTTGTTTATATAGGCATTCCACCTAATTTACCATTATTTAGATCTCAAAAGTTGACATCAACCAAAATTTTGAATTAAAAACTTGAATTTCCTGCTCAAACCCTAATGTATAGGAGTGAATTTGCACCCCTTACATAAATTCCCCTTTTTCCTTTCTCCACTTTAGAAAACCAAGTTCACAGGCTAAACTCCACATAAGCCTGTTGCCTTCATTCCACTTGGTGCCTATTTTGAGTGTTGGTGGAGGAATTTCTATCAAAGATGCTCATGCGGTATACAGACGTTCGTGTGGTGTGCTTACATCCTTAGCAGATTCATGTGGCTAGAGCCTGCAGAGGCATTACACTTCTCATTAGCAATTGACTTGTAATGCCCTCTTTGGTCGGCCGACCCAAATATGTTTGTTTCTTCAACTTTCCTTCAAATTCCCTCCTACATGCATTTCAGATCTTCTAAGCTTTCAACTCAACTTCTACACACTCTCTTGCATGCACTTCTTCCATTCCCAAGCACTTTTAGCAGCACTTTTGCACTCCATAGTAGCAACAACTTCACTCCATCACTTTATTAGAGCAAGTGTGGGACAAAACCATTGCAGAAGAGGCTTGATTACTCTCATTTTCTCCTCCATTAGCCTTGAGTACTCTTGGTGGAGGTGGTAAGCTTCCCACTCCTCTCCTCTATTATTTGGTTGAGTAAGCACATCTACTGTTTTGTAGTGTTTTAATGTTCTCCACTTTTCTTCCTTTATTTATCATACTCACTTTCTTGGTTGTCCATGGAGGTGGAAACACCTAAACGGGGGTCTGACTGAGGCAGGCCCCTATACAGCCGCCCAACAATTTTCCTCCTCTTTCTATGTAGGTGGATGTGCTTTTGGGAACTAGTTGGAAAACGAATTCCTTTGTGAGATCACTCTTGCCACCTTAACTCTTGTCTTTTCAATTTAACATATTAGAGCATATTTTGTTTACTTCATAGCATTGTTTTGGCCCTTTGGAAGTAGCTAGTTGGGTCGTTAGTCTATTTTCTAGAGTTTATCCTTGTCTCTTTAGTCCTCTAGTCATACGGACACCAACACACTTCAGAGACACCAGTGCGCCGCGTTTTCATCCTAGGACTGCAATTTCGTCCTCAAACAAAGAGCTTCCGGAGGCATAGTGTTGAACCCAAAAATTGGCTCACCTAGCCCCATTCTGTATTTCAGGTCTAAAGAGTGATTGAAGGAATTTATAGTCCTCATCATTCTCGTCCCCCATTTCCTAACACCCTGTTAAGCTGAGGTAAGTTAGGGCATCCTTCCACTCTTGGCTCTCTGTGACCTAGGGCCTTAAACGTGGTTGGTCCCCCTCTTTGTGACCTGACATGAACCAATTTCTATTCATCTGTTGGTGTTGAGGCTTCTCCCATGTACTTTGCGACCATTATATTCATGAGTGTTGTGAAGGTTTATGAGCATCACAACCCAGTCCACAACTTCTGGGTATATTTTTAGGAGAAGTATACAACACCTCCCAGTGGAAAGGATGAAGGTCACTACCGGGATCTCTACAGAACTTTTCTCTAGTCTCGTCATTAGTATGGCTGCACCGAAGCAATTGTCAAGTGGTAAGGTAGGATTCTCTGATGAAACTGATCACATCCCCACTCCTCCTACGTCCCCTACACCATCATCAGTGGACGAGTATGAGGTTGTTCAAATCCCTTCAGAATATGTCCCAGCCCTTAGCAAAGGGTTGGGTGCCTTAGAAAACCACTTGGAAAGGAACCCAAAGATGGCTAGGGCTGCTCGGGTCATTAGTGAATTAAAGTACATGATTGGAAAAGATTGAACAGGCTTGGAACTACTAGCTAGTCTTACTAGTCTGACAGAAGCGTGTGCTCCTTCGAACACTCCTAGCATTATGCGAGGAGCCACTTTTGAAGATTATGAGGGACAGTTAGGAGGATCGATGCCTCCCACATTAGTCTACATGGCTAATATGATCCCTTCTGTCTCCAAAAAACCTAAAACTATCAAAGTAAACAAGATCCCCTTGGGCTTTAGCTTCACCCCTCCTGTCACCTCTAGTGGTGGAGGTTTTGGCAGGATGAGTGGTGGAGGCTTTGGTAGTGGTGGTAGATTTTGCAATGGAGGTGGTGCTGGTGGAAGTGGCTCTAGTGGAGGTCATGGTGGTGGCTCTGGAGGTCACACCAGTGGCAGTTCTAGAGGTGGCTTTGGAGGTGGTTCTGGAGGAGGTTCCTTTGGCCCTCTATCTTCTAATGACCCTATTTTGAATACTCTCCTTCAGAATATGGGTAAGATGTAGAGCCAATTGGCGAGTCTCTCCCAACCCTCTGCCCAGCCTATCTTTCAACCCTTCTTTCGGCATAGCCTGTTGTCGATTGAAATTCTAAAGACTCCCTTCCCTCAAGGAATGGAGATCCCTAAATTTGAAAAATATGGAGGTAAAGGGGACTCATAGACACATGTGTTTGACTTTAATGCCTTGTGCACAGACTTCTTCCATCATGATGCGTTAATGGTGAAACTGTTTCCCTGATCACTCAAGGATACAACACTGGAATGGTACTATTCATTGCCTAACAATTTCATTTTCTCATTTGACCAACTTTTAAATCAATTCCTTAGACAATTTCAAGCTAATATAGGGCCAAAGATAACCTTCTTGAATCTCGTCTGATGTAAACAAGGAGACAACGAAAAAATCACTAATTTCATAGCACACTATCAAGCGCTCATTTCAAAAATCTCATACCAGCTACTTGATTCTAATGTACAAAAGATGTTCATAGGGAACTTACAAAGGCCTTGGCAAGAGAAGTTCTCCCTTATGAAGTACCCTTCTTTAGCGCATTTGTATGCAGGCCTACGAGAATACCAACAGACGGTTGCTCAATTTGGGGGATCCTCCTCGCGCTTTCATTCTAAGGGAAAGTCCATCATATCAATCTCTGGGAAAGGTAAGGCTATTACTAACGTAGTAGCTACTGCTGACGATAATGGCCTCAAACGTAACCAAAAATTCACAAAGTTATTAGAATCTTATTCTTCTATCTTACAGAAGTTGTTGAAGGATAAGATCATAACCATGTCGAGTCCTAAGCCTCTTAAGGAGCCTTACCCTAATTGGTATGATGGGAGCACTTATTGTTAGTACCATCGAGTTAATGGACATAATACCGAACATTATATGCAGCTATGTCATGAGATACGGGACTACATCAAGGACGGTACCATTTGTCTCGAGGGGAGTAAAAAAAATGCTAACAAATCATTGGTGAAAGCTAATAGTGAATTGCAAATATACACAGAGGTCCATTTTTGTCACATTCTGCTAACATGGTTATCGATCCCAATGATTATGTTGCTTAGCTCAAGGCCTATGTTAACATGGTCACGGTGACTTCTACTACTCTACCTACACCCGGTTTTCTAGACATAACATTCATGTCGCAAGACTTGCCCTTAAACAACAAGCCCTCTCCCCTCTACATTCCTGCTTGCCTCAATGGTAACATTATGACAGGGGTATTGGTAGACCCCGTGAGTTGTGTGAATGTCATTACAGAAGAAACATTAGTATTGAATTCATTACAGAAGGAAGAAAATGAAGAAATAAAATCTACCATTTGTACGCACGATGGTATGTGTCTCAAACCATACGGCTCGATAACCTTGTCTGTCCTAGTTGGACCTAGGGCTATTGACATGGTTTTCAATGTTATTCTAGAGTCAGATTTATTTAGGGTGAAGCTAGGCATACCCTGGCTAGATTCCATGAATGGAATCACCCCCATTGTTCACAAATGTTTAAAATTTTCCCACGAAGGTGTCATGCATGTAGTGCATGACACTGGATACCAGCCCTTGGTGTCCCATGGTGGATATTTGTTGGATCACTTTTGGCCTACCCCAGTCAATCTGCTTCCTCCAAGAATGGACCTACTTTACAAGAATTATGTAAAGTATAAGATTGGGGGCAAGGGATAGCCAAAACTGACCCTTCCTATGATATAGCAATCGGTCACCTCCTCTTCCCAAGAGGAGAAGGAGAGGCCTACACCGACTACTCCCCCTTCCCAAAAGGGAGAGGAGAATTCCACGTCTACTCCCTCTTCTTCACGTAAAGGAAAAGAGAAGGTTTCCTTTTTCCAAACTGCCTCATCCTCTCCCCTTTCTTGGGAGGAGTATTGGATGAGTCGGCCCGACGACTATTCACTGAGTCTAATGATACCTCCTTGGTGCAGGCCCAAGCTTAGGATCTTGCATCTCCCTAATGAATACCCCAAACCATGGTACTACTTAAATGACAGAAAGAAAGGTTCCCGAAGGGAATTCGAACCATGGCCTCCTTTCACTCCTGCTCCCAAGGTAGTGAATGGGAAGAGGCTTGTTGCCAAGGCACTTGAGCCAACTCCCCTCACTGCTTCTCAACATGCTCCTCCTGCTCTTGTTCAGGAATTTGTTCCTCCACCAGAGACAGCTATAGTGGATGTTCCCATGGTTGAGCAGGAACTTTTTTTTCCTTCGTAGCCTCTGATCTCCAGTTCAAAGAGTCGTAGAAACCACCTTACACGCAAGTGTAAGCGCCGATGAAAGGCTCTTTTGGCTAAGCAGGCCGCCTCACAGAGGAAGGAAGAAGAGCCGACCACCCCTACTTTAGGGCCTCCTGCGGTGTCTTCCTCTCCCCTTCCCTTAGCTTCCCTTCAGCCTAGTTTCACATCATTTATGGCTTTCGTTGTGAGGGAGAATGCGCCTGACCCCAAGGGGATACAGGTGTTCATCGCTCCTTCAGTGGAGCCGCTTTTTTTAATGTCTATTTTGGATGTCCCACCTTTCCCAAAGCTTGTAGATATGGCAAACACCTCGGTCGTATCTACTATGGTTCTTTCCTCCTCTTCCTGCGCACCTCTAGCCTCATCTATGGGGAGTTTGTCTCCTCTGACAAAGCAAAAGGTGGAGTGTGGTCCTTCTAGCAATAGAGGACATAAGAGGATCCCACCTTCTTCACAAGGTGGTCCTATGTTGGCTTGTTATGTCCTAGTGATGGAACCAATCCTGACTTCCCCTGAGTTTGTCACCGCTCCTGAGTCATTCAATGAGCCTAGCAATGAATCTTAGGCATAGCCTACCCCGGCATTGAAGTTAAATACAGTGATCCTGTAGGGTGCATGTCTAACTCTATGAATGAAGTTTCATCCTTGTCAACAATCTTCGCGAAGTCACTGACCCTAGCTCCACAAGAGCTTGACGGAGGAGACCTTACAGGGCCCTCTTCCTTAGCCCTTGTTGAGGGAGAGTCGGATGCTCCTCCTCTTAACATCCCACCACTACAAGCTCATCCCCCTTCCCCCTATGATGATCTAGAGTTGGAATCGGATGACCTCTTGGTTAATTAGTGTTAGGAGGAGGCCTCTTCTTGATCTTTAGATTAGATGTGTGTGTGTGTGTGTTGTGACGTGTTCCCCCATTATCATAATATGTGTGCCTGGATGACCCTCATCACCCTGTTGGTGCTTGGATATAGGAGTGGTTTTTGTGTCATAAACCTTCCTCTATTTATATCATCATTATTTTTTGTTTGTGCTTGATTTTTGATAAATTGGGGATGATGCAAAGCATTGGGGACATTTAGGCTTCCCTTCCATGCTAACCCAATTTTTTAGTTTTACTTTGTCTTTTCGTGCATTCTTCACATGGTTTGATATAGTTGGGGGTTTCTGATAGTTCATTTATATACTATTACTATACATATATATATATATATATATTTATGAGCAGCTCTAACCCCAAAATATCAGGCTACCCCTGTTCCCTTTGTTTTTGTTTTCCTCTTTTGCTTTCTCTTTATCTTTCTCTCTTATTTGCTTGAGTTGTCCCTCTCATGTGTGATAACACCTTTTCTTCAACATTTCAATTTTTAGAAAATGCATTCATTTCCAATGAATCTTTTCTCAATAACCTTCACAAACCTTTCTTCAGAATCACATTCTCAACTTGGAACCCTAAGGGAACATGTTTCCTTCATCATGGGTTTGTAAAGAAAGAACTTGAAAACCTTCCTCTGAAGTAGGAATAGCTTTGAGCTTCCCCTCGTGTGGGGGCATATTCTTCCTTTCAAATTCCTTGATGAAGTGAACATCTCTCAAAAGGATCCCTTGATGATGGATCGATTTGAGAAAGAAAACATCTTCTTTCAAGCTGTGTGTCCCTTGAGTGGACCCCCTCTTCACAACGGGTTCCCGAGGGACCCCTTTGAAATTTTTCCAACTTGTCGACAGTCTGTGTGACTATCTACTTACTTGCCTACGTGGTTACTTTCTGACTCTATGGAGTTCGCTTTCCTAGGTTTCCTCCATGTGAGATATCTTGGGGGATACCTCCCTATAGGTCTGAGATCTTGTAGGGCGCTTCCTTTGAGCCTCCTTCATGCGATAGATCTTGGGGGTCACTCCCCTATAGGTCTGTGGGTCTATAGGGAACTTTCTTGGGTTTCCTCCATGCGAGAGATCTTGGGGGTTACCTTCCCTATAGGTTTGCGGGTCTGTAGGGTGCTTTCTTGTGTTTCCTCCATGCAAGAGATCTTGGGGGTTACCTCCCCTGCAGGTCTACGGATTTGTAGGGTGCTTCCTTTGAGCTTCCTCCATGCGAGAGATCTTGGGGGTGGCTCCCTTATAGGTATGTGGGTCTGTAGGGTGCTTTCTTGGGTTTTCTCCATGTGAGAGATCTTGGGAGTTACCTCCCCTATAGGTCTGTTGGTCTATAGGGCACTTTCTTGGGTTCCCTTCATGTGAGAGATCTTGAAGGACACCTTCCCTATAGGTCTACAAGTCTGTAGGGTGCTTCCTTGCATCCTCCATGTGAGAGATCTTTGGGGACACTTCCTGAGTATCCTCCATGTGAGAGTTCTTGGGGGACACCTTCCTTGTAGGTCTATGGGTCTATAAGGTGCTTACTTCAGGAGGCTTCCTTCATGTGAGAGATCTTGGGGGTTGCCTTCTTGCAGGTCTGCAACCCTGTAAGATGCTTTCTTTCTTCAACTTCATAGTTTTGAGAAGCTATGAAGTCCTTCGCTTTCCCTGCACCTTCAAGTTCATTAGATTGTGATTTGCTTCCTCAACAGTTTAGGTATACATTTCTAACTCTACTCTTCTTCAATCTACTTTACCAAAGCACTCATCAATATTTGTGCTCGCTAATGTGGGGGAAAAATGTATAGGAGTGAATTTGCATGCCTTACACAAATTCCCATTTATCCTTTCTCCACTTTAGAAAACCAAGTTCGGAGGTTAAATTTCACATAAGCCCACTGCCTTCGTTCCATTTGGCACTTATTTTGAGTGTTGGTGGAGGAATTTCTATCAGGGATTCCTGCACAGTGCACAGATGTTTGTGTGGCGCACTTACGTCCCTGGCATATTCTAGCGGTGGAGCCTGCAGAGGTGTTACACTTGTCATTGGCAGTTGACTTGTAACACCCTCTTCGGCCGGCCGACCCGAATATGGTTGTTTTCTTCATATTTCCTTCAAATTCCCTCCTACATGCATTTCAGATCTTCTAAGCTTTCAAATCCACTTCTACACACTCTCTTGCACTCACTTCTTTCATTCCAAAGCACTTTTAGCAGCACTTTTGCACTTCATAGCAACAACAACTTCACTCCATCACTTCAATAGAGTAAGTGTGGGACAACACCATTGCAACAGAGGATTGAGTACTCTAATTTTCTCCTCCATTAGCCTTGAGTGCTCTTGGTGGAGGTAGTAAGCTTCCCACTCCTCTCCTCTATTAGTTGGTTGAGTAGGCACATCTACTATTTTGTAGTGTTTTAGTGTTCTCTACTTTACTTCCTTTCTTTATCATGCCCACTTTCTTGGTTGTCCATGGAGATGGAAACACCTAAATAAGAGTTTGACTGAGGCAGGCCCCTATACAGCCGCCTAATAATTTTCCTTTTCTTTGTGTGTAGGTGGACGTGATTTTGGGAGATAGTTGGTGAATGAATTCCTTTTTGAGATCATTATTGCCACCTTAACTCTTGTGTTTTCAATTTATCATATTAGAGCATATTTTGTTTACTTCATAGTGTTGTTTTGGCCCTTTGGAAGTAGCTAGTTGGGCTGTTAGTTTTTTTTCTAGAGTTTATCCTTGTCTCTTTAGTCCTTTGGTTGTACGGACGCCAACGCACTTGAGAGACGCCAGCACATCGCACTATCATCCCGAGACTACACTTTTTCCCTTGGACAAAGAGCTTCCTGAGGCGTAGTGTTGAACCCAAAAATTGGCTCGCCTAGCCCCATTCTGTATTTTGAGTTTGTAGAGTGATTGAAGGAATTTATAGTCCTCATCATTCTCGTCTTGCATTTCCTAACACCCCGTTAAGCTGAGGTAAGTTAGGGAATCCTTCCACTCTTGGATCTTCATGACCTGGGACCTTAAATGTGGTTGTTCCCCCTCTCTTACACCTAAAAATAGGCCACACAAGACTCATAGGTCCCTTGTGGCATATGGGTCGCACCTAGGGGGACTCATACAGCCAAGGTGGCGTATAAGTTCCACCCTAGATTTTTGGGGTGGGCCAATGATGGGTTAGAAAAATTAATGCTTTTGTTGATTTTGTTGGTATTTTAGTTGAAATAAGCCTCAAGATCAAAAATAAAGGGTCTTAGGGTCCTATTAATGATGATTTAAAGGGAATTTAATGCAAGGGTACCAAAGTACATCCAAATTAGGCAAGAATTTATACTATCTCCAAGAAGGGAGTACAATTTTTGTTGCCACATTTAGCCCCCACTTTAGCACCCATATGACTCTACGTGCATATGCAAGCTAAAGGAATCTGAACAATAAACTTCATTTCATAAAAGGATACTCATATGGATTCATTCATAATACGAGAGAATGAAGCCCCCGTTGTAGCTATCTACAAAACCACAATGTTAGAACTACATCCTACAACACTAACTTGTTAGTCATTCCAAAAATCCTCTTATCTAACTTCTCATAGAAATAAAATTTGAGGGTAGATGTATGCCCCCCTTGATTCTACTTGCTTTATGGAGGTGGAATCAAGGTAGCAATCTAGCCGCATCGAATTAGATAAGTTGTACCATAGGGTATTTTCATGTACCATACCACATAATGATAGAATTATGATGAGGACGGGAGTAGAATCACAATTCCAATGTAACAAAGGACATCAAAAATGGAGTTCTCTAGCACTTGGTATGCTAGTTTGAATGAAAAACTACTTTTAACCCTAATATAGTAAAAACCTAATTTTAACATATGTAATCTTGAGAAAAATGTGAAGTAACTTGAACTAATTTTATCTTTTACCTTCTTGTAGTTTGAATTTGTTGGAGAGTGATCGAAGATTCTGAGCCGACGAGAGTATGTGAGTCTAAGACTCGAGGTCCTGTGGGAGGATAGCTCGAGGCAAGCTACAGCATCATATGAGTTAATTTTTATGTGCCTTAGCTTTGTCCTTATGCATTTATTTTATGTTTTTACGCATTTCTAGGTTGATTTAAGACCCTAGAAGAAAATTTTACAAAGCGTCCCCTTTTTTTGCAAAGTGTCCCCTTTTTCACAAAGTGTCCCACTTTTTTGCAAAGTGTCCCATTTTTTCATGAAGTGTCCAAAATAGGGAATAAAGTGTCTAGAACCCTTAGAAAAGTATCCTAGAACAACTTTAGCACACTTTTTAATTGTTGATGTATATATTTAATATTTTAGAATTCTTATAGGAGATGTTTTTCTTTTTTGTTACATTCCATCTCAATCACGACAACATCTCAATGGTAGACAATTTTGTTGCCTACGAAACCTAGTCTTGACTTTATCAAAGGCAGATACTTAGACTTTACAAATGGCTGGATTATACCAAGTGTAGCTCATGCCTCCCATGAGGTACCATGATTCTATGATGATGGAACTTGCTAAGAGATGGTATGCTAATACCTGCACATTCTTCCTACCCACCAGCGAAATGATGATCACCTTGGAGGACATACATCGCATCCTGTGAGTTCCTGTTTGAGGTGAGACTCTACACTTCGCAAGGGATCATATATACATGGAGATGCGAGAAGATATAGGGTATTTCTTGGGAGGAATAGTTCGAGAGGAGATCATAGGGCCACATATTAATCTAGCATGGCTACTCTATGCACGATCGCTAGTCTTGAGATGGATTATGATTTTCATAGTGGTACTAGTACTCATCCCTAATGGTCAGGGTACACACCTGGATGGAGGTCTTGTTCATATGATCAGATAGATGGAGCACCACAGGACTGTATATGCTTGGGGCCGCAACATCCTTGCACATTTATATTATGATCTAGGGCAGTTTGTGTACCATGAGGTCGACAACATGGTACATTGTACGCTACTACAAGTTTGGTGCTTGGAGCATATCATATGCACTAGGCCAATAGGGTTTCCATCTATATTGGCCCTAGGATATCCACATGCATTCAGTTATCCACTGAGGTAGTCATGGTAGTATGTACATTTACATTTTTGGAGAGTTCAATTTGATCGGCTAGATAAGGAGGAGGTCCTTTGGAGACCATAGGTTAGCTAGTACCACAGTGGTCAAATGATACCTAATAGCTGAGGAGGATGCAAAGGGACAGTTATCTTTGAGGGAGGCATGATTACGTAGTAAGACCATTCTACTATGATCATGTGATGTGGCAATTTGGTCAGATACAGGTACCACCAACAACATGCCCCTTTTACAAGATATCAGTGTGGAGTGCCCAAAGGCTAAGAGATACTAGGCGACTGACAGTGGTGACTAACAATGGATGATGTTAGATCCACTGATTCAAAGGATGTAGATCTCAACATGCCCCCAGTCTCTGACATTGATGACATCAGTGCTATTGATGCATATGAGAAGTGGTGGGAAGTAGCATGACTAACTCCTATATTCTCAATGGATCAGCCTATATACTTTGCAAGACCACTTCTGGAGAGCAGAGGGATGAGGAGGATGATACTAGTGAGGATACAGGGCTCAACACATCAGATTTACTTGTAGATGAGATAGGTGAGGATTACGATGAGGAGGCAGACCTTGATTATGAGGGAGAGGAGGGTGAGGATGAGGACGAGGATGAGGATGAGGACAAGCATCTAATGAGTGAGGGCAGTGATATGACAAACAAGGGTCTAGTTGCCCACAAGTGGGGATATCTAGCTCTCGCTCATGTTACCAGATCACCATTAGTAGTTGAAACACATGCCAACACATATGAGCATGGAGAGGCTAGCACATCCCCCATGCCTCCTGCACATGATGAGGTTGTCTTTACATAGCCAGTTGGGGATCTAGGTGATGATATTTTATTTATTTTTATTCTTATGTTTGTGTTCATGATTATTATATTAATTATATATATCATGATATGTACTGATTATATTTATGATTTCTATCTTGTAGGGGTTGTGAGAGACTTACATGATCTCTATTGATAGGTTCTTGTAGAGATAGTTCCTGCATCAATCTTTGATTAGGCTACCGGTACAAACTACATGCCCCCACCCATCATGGAGCGGGACTCGGAGCTATTCAAGCCTTATGTCAGATTGAGAGCAGCATATAAGGGTGCTATGAGGCATGTTGATCAAGTTGAGGCTACTTATGAGGAGATTCAATCATCTTGAGGTCTAGAGGAGGTTGAAAAACTCCATGTAGAGGTAGACAGGCTATAAGAAGATAGAGATCACATAGAGCAAGAGCATCTAGAGGTCATTGGATGGGAGACCATAGCTGTTGGACGAGCATAGGGTCTACAATATGCTTTGGATGCTCTTATCAGTTCATGATCACAATCACATGCTACCATCTCTCAACAAACTACATCTAGATAGATGCAATCACCAGATCCTGAGGGATCTAGTAGCCATAGGCCACCCTAGCATTCTATATTTGATGATATGTACTCATAACTTTGATATATATATATAATATATACATATGATCATTTGATGAGATTAATTATTTATGCTTATAATTTTGGAGTCAAAGCAATATGATTTATCAAATACTCTTTTTCAGACTATTTAATAAATATCTGCATGATTTAACATGCTTTATGTGATCTAATTAAAACTATTCTAGTTTCTCTTAGATACAACATTGTGATTAAGTATGTTATGCTAAATTAAATGGACCTATGAACTAATGAAAAACACTAAATGCATATAAGTATCTAATCTAACACAACATACACGATTATCTTGAATAGTATGAAACCTAAAGTAAACATTTAAAAATTAATTTAAATAATTACTTTAGTATTCAAGACATACAAATAATTGTTTGTCAAGAACGAAGCAATGTGATAGTACATAGAATATCATCTACTAGCTCTAACATCGCTACTCTATCATTCACACTATTAAAGAAGATTAGACATTGTACCAGCACAAATGTGCATAATTGGTAGGCTCCTTAAGAGGTGTATCATCCATTTTTGTTAGTGTGTATGCTCTAGACCCATAACTTTTGTTGACTTTGTAAGGTCCTAGCCAATTAAGGTTGAACTTTCCTTTTTTAGTTGGGGTGGCATTGATGTTATGTTGATTCTCACATAACACCAAATTACCTTTATGAATGACCGAAGGATAACATTGTCATTGTAACTAGGCTACTTTCTCCTAGAGTAATTTTGATGGTGCTCAAGAACGTCAATGCATTGTTCATCAAGCATTTCAATCTGATGTAATTGTTGTTCTTTATAAGTATTATCATCAATAAGTCCTTGAAGAGAAATCCTTAATGTAGGATTTTCTAACTCCAAGGGAATTATTGCCTCGGTACCATAGACAAGGTTATAAGGGGTAGTCCCAGTGGATAATCTAACATCCATAAAATAGGCCCATAATGCATATGTTAGTTGTGTGTGCCCTTATTATTTTTGTTTATCATTTTCTTTAATCTATTTGTTTGAGGGTTTTATTAGTTGATTCAGCTTGACCATTAGATTGTGGGTAGTAGGGTGTTGAAAAATTATGTTGAATGTTAAATGTCTCTAAGAACTTCTTCACGTCATTATTTTTAAATGGTGTCCCATTGTCCAAAACTAATGTAGAAGGAATTCCAAAGTGTGCAATAATGTGTTTCAATATGAAATGACATATCACAGATCGGTAGTTATTGAACGAAGGGGAATTGTTGCTACCCATTTCATGAAATAGTCTGTTGCAATGATTATGAATGTATGTCCGACAGAGGAAGGTGGTGAGATTTTTCCAATGAGATCCAAACCCCATACTGAAAAGGGACAAATAGGAACTTGAGCACAATGTTCGAAGGCAGGAGCATGGATCAAATTGTTATACTCTTGGCATTTATGACGTTTCTTTATGTATGCAAAGCAGTCTTGTCCCATATGTCTCCAATAGAATCTTATGTGGATTAGTTTTTGGACTAATGTTCTTCCTCCAAAATGACATCCTCAAGAACCTACATGAGATTTTTCAAGTGCTATAGGGATTTCAAATTGTTTAGGGAATTTGAGTAAGAGACCATTAAAGGACCTTTGATATAGCACGTCAGTGAGGATTATATTTAGACACAATTTTTTGAAGGCGGGCTCGAGTGTTCTTAGTTGTCAGCTTAATAAATCCATCATCTTTTAAATAATTAAATATCGATGTGTACCATTCACTAGAGTTCTCCATGGTGGCTGATAATACTTCTTCTATTTTATCTTCTATTGATGGTTTCATAATTGTATGCACAATAAATGTGAAGTCCTTTGAGGGATCTTGAGGAGATATAAGGGAAGCCACACTTTCCATTGTATCCACATGTTGATTATCTTTTCGTGGGATGTTTTCAATGGTGTATGAATCAAAATTTTCTAACAAAGTCATTGTGAGATCTTATATTTTGATAATTTGTCATGTTTCACTTGATATGTTCCATTTATTTGTTTGATGACTAATTGTGAATCAAAAAAAATCTTAATGTCTCAAACTCCCATAATTAAAGAAACATGCAGTCCAGCAAGCAATGCTTCATACTCTGTAGTGTGGTTTGTACATAGGAAGTTTAGGTGATAAGACAAGGGAATAGGCTCTTCCATGGGTCTAGGGTTATTATAACCCCTACACCAGAGCTAGTTCTACACTTAGATCCATCAAAATATAACTCCCATGTATTAGCTTCAATCGTCAACACATTATCATCAGGGAATTAATTGTTATTAGGTAACACTAAAGGAGAAGGAGCATTGGCTAATTGGTCGATCAAGGTTTTTCCCTTGATTGATTTTTGTGAAACAAACTTAAGGTCAAACTCAGTTAACAACATAACCCACTTAGCTAAGCAACTTGATAAATTTTTGAAGGATCGGATTTCATCATCGCGTGTATTTCAACATTTAATAAGTAATGTCTTAATTTACTAGTAGTGAATATAATAGCCAAACATTGTTTATCTATTTTTGTTTATCATTTCTCATAATAAATTAGAGTTTGACTAATGTAATAAATAGGATGTTCTTTACCACTTTCGTCTTGTTGAGCCAACAGTGTTGCGAGAGCATGAGTCGATGCAGCTGTATAGAGGATAAATGGTTTATCTTCCATGATGGGTTGTAGATCAGGTGGAGTAGTAAGATAATATTTCAAACTCTCAAAAGCTTGTTTACAATCCTTATTCCAATTAAACTGCACCTCTTTCTTAAGAAGATGTGTAAAAGGTAACATTCGATCTGCTAGGGAAGCTACAAAATAAAGGATAGCCTGAATTCTTCCTTGTAAAGTGCGCAATTGAAAAATGTTTCTAGGAGGTGGCATGTTAACTATAGCATCAATTTTATTCATGTCTGGAACCTCAATGCATCTATGAGATACAATAAAACCTAAAATTTTCCACTATCTACACCAAAGACACTTTTTCAAATTTAATCTCATGTTATACTTTTACATTCACTCAAAGATCTTTCAAAGGATATTCACATTGTCTTTTTGATTTAAAGATTTAGTAAGAATATCATCAACATAATATTCCAAAATCTTATGTATGTAATTTTGAAATATCAATGTCATAGCTCATTGATATTTCGCACCTAAATTCTTTAATCCAAAAGGCATGACTACCCAAAAAAATGCTCCCCAAACTATAGTAAATGTTGTTTTGTATTGATCTTGAGGGTTGATAAAGATTTGAATATATCCAAAAAATCCATCCATAAATGACAACAAATCATGTCCTGTAGTCAAGTCCACTATCATGTCAATATTAGGAAGGGGGTGTTTGCCTACGGAATAGGATTCTACTTACTGGCAAACGTGTAATATGCAGAACATGGGATCAAACAGTAAACTAAAAGATATCATAGTAAAATGCCAAAGCTTTATTCATTCTCAGGAAATATCATGTACAAGAGTGTATCACAATGCGTACAACATAACTCATTCAGAATCATCACATAATCAATAGCAGCATCAGTATATATTTTCCGACTATTCCCACCCGACTACATATAACGCTCGGTAGTGGTTAGACAACCAACCGACACGACGTTTCA
Organism: Sequoia sempervirens; assembly: GCA_007258455.2. Lineage (NCBI taxonomy): Eukaryota > Viridiplantae > Streptophyta > Pinopsida > Cupressales > Cupressaceae > Sequoia > Sequoia sempervirens. The sequence goes on along the minus strand of VDFB02261635.1, from coordinate 143,524 downwards.
TAACATCATTACATTAACACTAATTTGAACATGTTTTGCCGAGAGTACATGACATTACATGACATTATTATTCTTTACTAACTTATTGTTTTATTTGACAACTGCTGAGTATGACCGAGGCCAACTACGGCCGACAACAAGCAAACGACAACAAGTAAAATATCCAACTAACATCATCCCCCCAAAAAGAAAGTCGTCTTCCAGACAACAGATACAACATGATAAGATTACTGAGAGGTAGGGGGAAGGGAGTGCATCCCTGGATGCACCGATGACGTCGGAGTGGTGGAAGAATGCTCTGCTCTCAGGCGCCTCAGCTCCTCCGTGTGTGTACGAAGCTGCCGATCTGCCAGGATCTCCCTCTCCCTCGTCTCCTTCACCATCTGGGCTGCCTCCATTAGTTGGCCCTTTGCCTGCTCTGCTTCGGCCTTCTTGGCCGCCAATTCTACCTCTTTTGCAGCCAACTGGTCCTCCAATGCTCTCATTCTCTGCTGCCATGCTGCCTCTTTCTGTTGTGCCTCCTCCTCCAAGGCTGCCACCCGAGGCTCCAAGATCTCCAATCGGGCTCCCTTGTCACTGGCGAGCTGAGATTGCTCAGTCAAGTTATTTTGAATGCTCTTGATGGTCGCAGCAGACTCATCCTTGACCCGCTGAAGAAGTCTATAGGCATCCACTCGGCGAGATACTGCTACCTCGGTGGAAAATCTTTAGCGCTTCATCAGAAGAAAAACATCTCGGAATGCCAGCTTGATGTAGTATAGACTCTCCAAGACGCCTGCATCCCGTCCTACTAGCCTCGGTGGCCAACCCCGCCAGGCTCTCATCATGGCAGGAGTCTCTCTTGCCGGCCACCCCTCGCCAAATATCCGTGCAAACTCTGCCTCACACCCCATCTGCACAAATCCCCGAATGTGGTGAACCTCCTGGCCTACCAGAGGCGATCGGCCAATCCTCAGGTCCCTGGAAACCTGTCCCACACGGATCATCAATCTGCCCATGTGCTCAAGCTCCTCCACATATCTCTGTACCGTGCCTACTGGGTCCGACGGGTCCGGCTGTGACATTTCCACGACAAAGCCCTCTATGGAAGCACCCTCCTTGTTCTCCTCATCATCAGAAGGTATACAATGTTCTGTCTCCTCTTGGGGCGGCTCCCCGACTACAGGCTGAGGCTCCTGAATGGCCGTCTCTGGTGCCTCTGCTATGCTCGCCTCCGGGTGTGCAAGTGTGTCTTCGCCGATCCTGGCCGTCTCACTCTGCTGGGTGTGAATGATCGGCCCCTCCTCGTCCCCTTGTCCCTCCGAGGGACTCTTCTCCTGCTGGTCTGGCTGCTCGGCCACGTCCAAGGTGAGGCCCACCGATCCAGCCAACTATCGATCTGTGCTACCCCAGGTGCTCCTGAGGCTGGAGTCGTCTCCTCAGTGGCCTCGGTCATTCCTCCAGCTCCTGCTGCCGAGGTGGCCACTCCTGTCGCTCCGATGCTGACGGTGGTGTGAGAGAACAAACCGCTGGCAGTATCTCAACCGAGGCAGTGGAACCTGCCGCCGATATAGTGAGTGCCCCCTGTGATGTGGTGGCGAGAGGTGCCCACCCTGGCGATGCTCCCGGCAGTGAAGCGGCTACCCTCAACATCCGTCCGGCTCCAACTGATGCAACGGGGAGGGTGAACGTAACCGAGTGTGTGCTCTGGCTGGCTGGCGGTGTCGGAAGAGTGAATCCTGCCGGCTGCAATACTGGTATGTCAATCTCGCCTGCCTCCTGACCCCCGATGGCAACAGATACTTCCTCATCGGCCGGTGGACTCGACTCCGATGGCGAGGAAGATAAGTCAATGGGCTCCTCTCTGTCCGATGCATCGCTCTCCTCTGAGGCCTCCTCCTCCGATGTTTCCTCTTCCACCGATGCCTCCTTCCGTTTCCTCTTTTTCCCCGAGGCTGTGCCCTCGCCGGCTTGCTTTGCTTCCAATTCCGACCAGTAGAATACGGTAGGCCATCCCGGGTCCAGGTGAGTGAGTGGCCGCAACCGACCCCAATTGCCCTCGGGCACCTGTGTGTGCACGGCATCCAAAAAGAGAGCTATGGCGTGCTGAGTCATATAGAAGGCCTTATGCCTCTGCGCCAGAAAATCCATTATCCGCTCCGTGAGTAGCCTCGCCCAGTTGTATACTCGGCCAACCCGGAGTCTGACCATGAAATCCACCTGCCATAAGGCAATGTCCGACGCTCGGCTAGCCCCTGTGAGTCGGCACTTCATCAAGTCAAGCAAACATTTCCATTCTGCCGTTGCTAGGTGACTCTTCCAGAGGCCTCGATTGCCAGTATTCCATATGGTACGTTGTTCTTCGACTGACAAGTCGCTTCGGTACACTTGCTTGACCAGCAGTTCTTTGTGTTCCTGCGTCATTTTCTTGGGCTTATTAACCCCTATTCCTGAAGCTGGGACGCCGAACACTCACTCAAAGTCCTGAGGCCAGAATGAGACGGTCACTCGGCAACCTCTGTAATCAATGACGGACTTGTGCGTGTGCCTGCAGTAGCTCTCCACCATCGCCTTCAGCCAGGGCTCGAACTCTCGAGAACTGAAAAAGGGCACGAGCACAGCCTTGTCCACCCGAGCGTGTCGAAGCGCAACCTTCAGAGAGTGGTCGTCCGGAGTGCTTCGCCACCATTGCTTGCACTCGTTGCTGGTCAGGTTCTCCCATGTCATCATGTCAATATCGACATCCATCTTTTTTCTCTTCGTAGCCGAGGCTACCTTTGGCTGGTGCTGCATTGGTTTCTTGCCCTTGTCCATTTTCCTGTCAGTTCAGCGATTCCAGCCGACTTTATAACCCTCGAGACTGCCGAAACTATGAAAACTGCCGAACTGCCGGTGAAAACTGCCGAATTGCCAAAAACTGCCGAATTGCCAAAAACTGCCGAACTGTCAGTGAAAACTGCCGAAGTGCCAGAAACTGCCGAACTGCCGAAAATTGCCGACCTGCCGAGGGAGACTGCCGAACTGCCAAAAATTGCCGAACTGCCGAGGGGGACTGCCGAACTGCCGAATGATCTGCCAAGGCCGTACGGTTTGGATGAATGGTCGTACGGCTGTGGAACCCTGAGGTCGTACGGTTTGAAAATAGTCTGAATCTGAATAGCTATCGCCGTACGGATTCCTCTGCAATGCCGATGCCGTACGGAATTTCCTGATATAGTTGATGCCGTATGGATCCCCCTGTAATGTTGATGCCGTACGGATTTTCCTGAGGCAACTAGTGTCGTATGGATTTTCCTGTGGAACTAATGTCGTACGGTTCTCTCTGAGGCAATTGATGCCGTACGGACTTCTCTGGAGTGTTAATTTCGTACAGATTTCTCTGAGTGTTAATTTTGTATGGATTTCTCTGAGGCTAAAATGTCGTACGGTTTTAATTCTGGCACCAATTTCACTCTGGAAGAGCCGTACGATGCAAGACTTGCCAAATTTTTTCAGAGCCAAGGGCCGTACGGTTTCCACTGACAACGTCTCAATTTGCAAAGGCCGTACATTTTCCACAGGCAAATAAAATGAACACTGGAAAAGGTGACAATACCGTACGGTTTGGAGGTCTCTTGGATGTCGTACGATGCCAAGTTCTGAGTGTCGTACGAGTGGTGAATGTCGTACGTCCACAGGCTTCAACCTCTGGCGTGCTATCTGGTAAATGGAACCTCGTACGTCCTTGAAATCCTTCAGACGCCGTACGATTTCTCCTTCTGGCGGATTGTGCTGTCTGTGAAATCCTGGATGCCGTACGGCTTCCTTCTCTGTCTTCTGAAGCCGTACGTCTTCCTTTGTTCTCTGTAGCCGTACGTCTTCCTCTGTTGGCAACTGATTAACTCGTGCGAATTTTTCCTTCCTTCCTTTTGTCTCCTTCCTGTTGCTTGTTCAAGTGGCCGTACAGTTTTAGGTTTTATATTAATTTCACCTCTTTCCTTACTTGCCTTCACTCTTGGCCGTACGCCTTGCTTCCTCTTCGGGTTTTGACCTTTTTTAATCTTCTTTCCTTTAATTTGTCGTCTTTTACTTTCCTTGCTCCATTTCCCTTTTGGCCGTACGATTTTTTAATTCTCCAGGCGTATATTTTAATCTGCCTATCTTTACTTAATTTAATATTTCCCCTAATGGTCGACTTATTTAATTTATTATTTAATTTATTCTCCCTACGTTTGCCTTCTTTTCTGACTTCTCCTTGGTTTCTTTTAATTTTCCCGTCTTTTTCTTTTTCTTCCCATACGCCTTGCTCTTCTTTACTTACTCCGTCATTTTCTTTTATTTTCACAGCTTCTTTTCTATTTATTCTTATTTTTTTCAACTTTCATTCTTTTTCTCTCTCCTCTTTTTCTCTCTCCTCTCTCCTCTCTTCTTTTCTTTTTACTCCTCTGACTGCACTGTGTGTCGGGATTTTTAATTCTGAAGTGTAATACCATTTACATGTGTGTGGTGGCCATTTATAACATTCTTCCTCGCAACAGGTTCCTATATATTCTATATCAAACCATTTATCCAGTAAAGGGGCAGGACCAATACCTCGAAAACTTCTGTCGACGTACCTTCCGCCATACTGTTGATACCACGTAACATCGTCACCTTGTACTGTCGGCGGTCCCGCCAGGTTAGGAATTATTTTCCAGAGTCCATCTTGAGTTGCGATCTTCCTAACCCTTGGTATTTTTCTTCTTTCTCGACGCATTTGTTTCAGGAGATCGTCTGTATATCCATCCACCATTGACATGAACGTATCTTCTGTCCTCAACACCGTCTTTAAACAAGGGGCCTTCTTCTCGAAATAAGCATCCCATTGTTCATCAGTCCATTCTTCCTCGTCATCTTTTTGCAGTTCATCGTGTTCTTCTGCCTGGTTCTCCTTTTGGGCTTCCGCGTCCAATTCCTTGGCTATATATCCCTGTCTTATTCCTTCATAAGGGGCTACATAGTGCCAATGTCCCCCCATCCGACGCCACAATGCAAGGGTTCCAAATACCGCATTGGTCAAGTGTTTGTGTATTCGTGGCACTGCAATTCCTTCTACTCGCTTCTCTGCCAACCTCTCTTCATTTATTTGATCTCGCCCTGATTCTACCCAGACATTGTCTGCGACATAACCAGGACCTCCTAGTCCCCAGTCTTGTTTTCTCGGCCCTTCACTTTGTACAGGCCAATCTTCCTTTGTTGCATATCCCAACATGTTTATGGCAATTTTATTCTTCTCTTTTCTCTCCTGGTATGGCTTTAGCTTCGATCCGTTGATTGCCTCCACTATCAATGACCCATCGAGATTTTCCAATTTTATAGACCCATTGTCACCTATTTCCCATACTCGGAATGGTCCCAACCAACGAACTTTAAACTTCCCCAGCTTGATCTTGTTACGACCGTTATACTTCAAAACTAACTGTCTTGGTCAGAAATTCATTCGCCAGAGATGCTTGTCGTGCCAATATTTCTGTCGCCGTTGCATGTTCTCCGTCGCCCATTGTGCCATCACTCTTCGCTCGTCCAGCTTACTCAGTTGGTATAGTCTTTCCTTTAAACTTTCGGTATCACCCAACCGATTTTCCACGGCTATCCTCAGACTTGGTACCATATATTCCATCGGCATCACCGCCTCCTAACCGTACATTAACTGGAAAGGCGTGTGGCCAGTTGTTACCTTGTACATCGTACGGTATGCCCATAGTATGGCTGGTAACCTTTCTTCCTAGTCAGCTTCTTCCACACCACATGATTTGTGAATCACTGACACGAGCACCTTATTTGTCGACTCTGCCTGGCCATTAGCTCTTGGGTAGTATGGACTGGACAGGTTGTGAAAGATTCGAAACTCTATCGTCATCAACCTGATAACATGATTAACAAAGTGCCCTCCCCGATCACTCGTGATCCTCATGGGGATGTCGTACCTTGTTACTATCTGCTCATAGATGAATCATGCCGTACTTTGTGTTGTATTGTCTGGCAACGCTCGAGCTTCAGCCCACTTCGTCAGGTACTCTGTAGCGACCACAATATATCGGCATCGATGCAAGTGACTCACCTTCAGCGGTCCGATGAAGTCCAAACCCCATCGTTCGAACAACTCCTGAGGCTGTGAGGGATGCAGTGGCATGAAATCTCGCTTCAATGGTTTTCCAACCCTTTGGCAGGTGTCGCAGCCTACCACCCATTGTTTGGCGTCAGTGTGCATCGTCGGCCACCATAGACCTGCCAAGAGGATCTTCCTTGCTGTAGCATCAGGTCCCATATGGCCGCCAGCCAATCCTTCATGTGCCTCTTTTAGTACGCCGGGTATTTCTTCCTCGACGACACACCTCCGGAGGATCTGGTCGGGCCCCATCCTGTAAAGTAGCCCATTGATCAGTTGGAATGTCTTGCTTTTCAGTACGATCTTCCTCCTCTCGGTTGGTGGCATATCACTTAGGAATGTGGATGTGGACAAATAGTCTCCGATCTTCTCGTACCATGATGGCAATATTGCAATTTGAAATAAATGTGCATCCGAAAAGTCTTCGTTCACCCCATCCTCTGCAGGTTCACCCGACTGGATCCTAGATAGTTGGTCGGCAATGACATGGCTTTTCCCTAGCTGTACGATGATGGTGAACGTAAATTCTTGCAATAGTAGTAACCATCTACTCACCCATCCTTGGATAATCGATTTGTTTACCAGGTACATCAGAGCTTGGTGGTCCACGTAAAAAGTGAACGGTGTGGCGAGGAGGTAATGCCTGAACTTCTGTACGGCGTACACCATTCCCAGTGCCTCCCGCTCGGTCGTACTATAATTCCTTTCTGCCTTTGAGAGTAGCCGGCTGGCGAAGAATACTGGGTGATCTAACCCGTGCACTCCCACTTGTGCTAGAGTTGCTCCGATGGAAAAATTAGAAGCATCGACATGTACGTGGAATTCCTTGTCCCAGTCCGGGTACATTAATATGGGTGAGCTGATCAGCCGATCCTTCAGTTCCTGGAATGCCCTCTCCTGTTCTTCGGCCCACATGAATGGTTGACCTTTCCTCGTTAGTAGGTCGAGAGGGTACGATACTTGGGCAAAATTTTTAATGAACCTCCGGTAGTATCCCACATGGCCGAGGAAAGATTTTACTCCAGTGACATTCTCGGGGGCTTCCATCTGGACGATGACTCGCACCTTATCGGGATCCGTTTTCAACCCAGCTTTGCACACAATGTGTCCGAGCAACTTCCCCTACGGTACCATAAATCTGCATTTCTTCGGATTCAAGGCAAGGCGGGCTGCTCTACACCGTTCCATGCACTCGCCTAAAGCTTTTAAATGTTTTTCTTTGTCACTATAGATCGACCAATCATCCAAGAAGGCTTTGAAATTACCTACCGACATTTTATCAAAGATGTGGAGTATAATCCTCGGAAATGTAGCTGGTGCGTTGCATAATCCAAATGGCATGCGGTTGTATGCGTACACCCCATCCTCGATGACGAATGTAGTCTTCAATTTGTCTTCCTCGGCGATACTGATCTGATTGTAACCCGAGAAGCCATCGAGAAAGGAGTACATTTCATGCCCGGCAGCTTCTTCCAGAATCGAGTCAGTGAAAGGAATGGGAAATGGATCCTTGATAGTCACTGCATTCAGGCTACGGAAGTCAACACAGATTCTAATTTGCTCCTTCTCTTTATTTAATGATATGACGATCGGCGATACCCACTCGCTGACTTCCACCTTGAAAATGATGCCGGCCTCTAGCATCTTCTCAATATCCTCTTGTACTTTGGCGGCATAGTTTTTGTTCATTCTATACGGTCGCTTTCGTACGGGCTGGGCTCCCGGTACGAGAGGAATCCTGTGCACACATAATTCCGGTGGTATGCCTTTCAAATCCTTGTACGTCCAGGCGAAAGCGTCTTTGTATTCCATGAAGATTCTGAACGCTGTTGCTTTCAGGACAGGGTCCCAGTCATCACCGACAAAAATCTCCTTCGGTTTGGCTAATTCCCTAAGGTTGACTTTTTTCAACGTTGGTTCCTCGTACTTCATGATTTTGTCCTGCTCGAACTTGTGGGCTGGAGTTACATCCAATTCGGCTGTACCTTCTTTATATTCTTCGTACTCAGGTGGAAATGTCTCACTGGTCGAGCCATTATCCTTTTCTACTTCCCCCTCCTTGATCTGTAGCATGTGGCAATCTGGGTGGAAGACTTCATAATCCTCCATCTGCCAGTGAAACAATCCGCTCAATGAACTGGTCTCATCTTCCGAGCAACTGCCGATCTCCAATACCCCTTCTTCATCTGGTTCCATTGTCTTTCTCTCATCATCGTCTGAGTCTCCTCCAGATTCAGATGCCAAAGATGCCAAATCCTCACTGACGGCCTGGTTCTTCAGATCAATGGTGTATTTCCTCCCCCAATTTTCTATTGAGAGTGTATTCTGCTTCCAGTTGTGGGTTGCCTTGGCAGCAATCAGCCATCCCCATCCCAAGAGTGCATCGTATGCCGCCTTCTCCATTGGGATGACTACAAAATTCAATAGGAATAGTTGCATGCCGATCGAGACCTTCTGCTCCATCAGTGTACCCAGTGGTCGGATGTCGTGTTGATCTGCCCCCACAAGGTGAAATGTCGGGGGCCAGAGGGTCGGTTTACCCAGACACTTCCAAGTCTCCTCTGGCAGTACGTTTACTCCTGACCACCATTGACGATAGTATTAGATAGTTTCATGCCCAAGATTTCCATCTCGACAACGGCTGGTTTCCTCCCGATGCTTACTGTTAGGAGCATTGGATCCGAAGTCTCCGCTACCACTTCTGGGGTATGTTCTGGTGAACTCTTCGGAAGGTTATCCTCAATAGCATTTTTCAGTGCTATTTTGAGATAAGGTATCGTTTGCAAGAGATCGGTTACCTTAATGGGTACGGTTGTGTGAAGCACCTGCCGTACGATATTCTTCTCCGACTCCGACTGTAGCAACGTACTGGTAGCTTTATAGTTCTTGCCTTCATTCGCCATTGCCTCGGCTACTTTTGTCTTGGCCTCCCGAAATCTTTCTTTCTCCGTACGAGGATCTGGATAATTTGCTCATTTTGACTGTGCTCTTGTAATCGCCAAGACCTCCTCATCGGCTACCTCTAGCATATTGATACTTCCTTTTTGCTTCGGACAATCGGTGTCTTCATGGTCACCCGGTCCACACCACTTGCATAGTTTTCCCCCGCTGCCTTGGCTGCTCTGGAAATCCCTCGCAAAATGACCCCATTCGTTACAGTTCCGGCACTGAATCATCGGTCGTCCTTTGCTGTCATATTGAATTTTACTTCTCAGCGTATTTCACCGATTGTTGCGGTAGCCTCCAGGGGATGCATTGTTGTTCTGTGGCTTTGGTGGCGTGGTTGGAGGAGTTGATTGTTCGCCCTGAGTGAAGAATACTTGTGAACTTTTAGTTTTTAGATTGTATGGGCACTCCTTGACGGAGTGTCCCATGACCTGGCAGATGTCATAGAATAACTTTTTTGGGCAACTTGCCTTTGTGTGACCTTCCGATTTACAGTTCGTACACCATAATTCATTGGCCTCTTTGAATCCTTCCCTGTCGGCCTTCAGATCTTTCATTATCCGCATCATATCCCGCCGAAGGGCTTGTACGGTTGCCGATTCATCGTCACTGTCCTCAGCACTCTCATCGTCATCCCTCCTCTTTCCCTTCGAGGAAGTCCTATTTTCACTTTCAATATCCATCACCCGATTGTATGCTTCGGTGTACGAGGACGGTGGTACTACTTTCATCTTTCACCGAAGTGAGGGAATCAGTCCCTCAATGAACCATCTTTTCTTTAACCCATCGGCTGGCTGTGCCTCCAGCTTCCTGATCAAGTCTTTCAACCTCCTGTTGTAGGTCCGTACGTTCTCGTGCTTGCCTTGTTTGGTATGATATATTTCTATGACAATCTCACTATCGTCCCATAGAAGTTTGAAATCTGCTTCAAAGTTTTGCTTCAGGACCCTCCATGTGGCTCTCTGCGCTTGATCCAGTTCCGAGTACCAGTCAATGGCACTCTCTCTGAGTGTTCCTGGAAATTCCCTTAGCCACTGGTCGGGATCATCCTGCCCGCTGGCTATCCAGATTGTCTCACATGTCTTGCAATGCCGTACGGGATCCTCAGAGCCATTCCCCAGGAATTTTGGCAACTTTTTCCGATCCGGATGAGCCATCTTTGCCGGTTGACCTCCTTGTTGACCTCCTTGTGTTTTGGACCCGATTAGACTAGTGGATTCCTTGCTACGTCCCTGTGCGTCACCAGCACTCTCGGCCATGTACGAGTCACTGCCACGTCCTCCGTCAGCATCCGCAACACCGTGGGTCTCCTCAGGATCCCGTCGATGCTCTCTCTGCCCTGGGGTCTTAAGCTCTGGCCTTCCCCTCCTTAACTCGTCTTCGTCGTCCGAGAGTGACAACTCTCGAAATCATCTGATGCTACTGTTCAATTCATCTTCATTGTCATAGAGATTATATTTTCCTGCGTAAGGGGTGCTGCTGAAGGGGTCTTCGTCCCTTCCTTCTATCAAACTATAGTGTGCTCGTTCAATAGATGTGTCTATTTTTTGCAAATTTTCATATGTTCTTTTTATGCTCTGATTAATTTCAATTAAGTCCTCGTCTAGTTCCTTATTGACTTGCCTTAGTCGTCTTCGCCGACTTTCCTGCTCTTGTAGCCTCAGTGATCGCCGAACTTGTTCTTCCGAAGTCCCGTGCCCGTCAGGTACTCTATTCTTGTCTTTGTTCGGCCGTACGGGCATTTAGTTGTTCAAGCGATCATTGCTGGTTGTCGGAAGTGCGGCGCCGACTAGTATCACGTTCTGCCTCTTCCCATTTGTTTCGGTCTTCACAACGTTGCACGATTTGCTGCCTTCGGCGCTCACGGGCTTCTTCCTCTCGCAAGTCTTGCAGGATAATGAAATGGCAGGCCAGCAACCTGGGCATGCGGTTCAGGAGGTAGTTCACCTCGTCGTTCACTTCCAGCCGATCCTAGATGACTTCCTCAGGGATCTCCCGAATGTGGGATTCCCTGTGTACATGGTCACGGAGCGAGATTTTCCACAAATTTACCAAATCTTCTGTCAATGAGTCTTCTCGTTCCTCATTAGCATTTATAGGTTCTTCCGCTGGCTGACCCATTACGAAGCCATGGTGGATGATGCCCTAGTCCGTTCAGGCAACGGCACCAAATGTTTGCCTACGGAATAGGATTCTACTTACTGGCAAACGTGTAATATGTAGAACATGGGATCAAACAGTAAACTAAAAGATATCATAGTAAAATTCCAAAGCTTTATTCATTCTCAGGAAATATCATGTACAAGAGTGTATCACAATGCATACAACATAACTCATTCAGAATCATCACATAATCAATAGCAGCATCAGTATATATTTTCCGACTATTCCCACCCGACTGCATATAACGCTCGGCGGTGGTTAGACAACCAACCGACACGACGTTTCATAACATCATTACATTAACACTAATCTGAACATGTTTTGCCGAGAGTACATGACATTACATGACATTATTATTCTTTACTAACTTATTGTTTTATTTGACAACTGTCGAGTATGACCGAGGCCAACTACGGCCGACAACAAGCAAACGACAAGTAAAATATCCGACTAACAAGGGGAAATCATCTTTTAAGGATTCTTTATTTAAATCATGAAAGTTCATACACATTCTAATATGATTATCAAGTTTCTTGACTGCAACAATGTTCAAGATCTAAGGAGAATAATCAATAGGTCGGATGAACCCAGCATCAAGGAGTTTTTCAATCTCAGCCTTAACTAGTAAGGCTATCTTAAGATTCATCTTTCGTGTCTTTTTTCTTAACAATTTAGCATTTTCAACCAGGACTATATTGTGCGTCACTATCTTAGCATTAATTCTTGGCATATCTGAATAAGTCCAAGCAAAAATTTTGGGAAAGTCATGAAGTAAAGTTGCATGATCTTCTTGTTCATCTTCATCAAGGCACTTTCCTATCTTAATCACTTTCTCTTTATCGTTTATCTCCATCGGTATGTGATTTGAATCTCCCAAAGGAAGTGCACCTTGTTTTGTAAATTTAGAGTTGTATTCTTCATTATCCTTATCAATCTCATTACTTTCCTTTTCTCCATCTTTTTTCTTAGCGCTAATCATAGCACATGTAACCCATTTCTTTTTAGGAGTATATTTTTTGTCATAAACTCCTAACATTTCTTTCAAGGCTTCATCATCTTCGAAGTATTCCCATGATGGTTCACAAGTCATATCAAGAAATTCAAGATGCTTCAAGGTGAGGTTGTTTTAGGATTACATGTGATAGAATTGATGTTCAACAAAGGTCTTTTGTTTGCTTGTGTTATCTTAGAAGGAAAATATCCCAAACCACTTTTTGTTTCTTGTGTGTTAGGTTCTACAAGAACACAGATGTCTTTATCTTTATTTCCACATCCTTTTCCACTATAACCAAGTTGTTTCATAAGTTCATAACCTCTTCCATAGAGTCTCTCCATTTCTTTTGGGTTTGGTGGTTGTTGATAATCTATTTCATTGAGGATTGTTGCATAGCTCAAGTGTCTTCTTCTAGAGTAGATTAGGTAGATGCTTGTGAGTTTTCTTCCAAATTTTGTGTTGACATCACCATTCGTTGCTTTTATTTTTCATCTTCTATTCTTGTGATTATGTATTCTCCTGTAAACAATAATGTGAACTCTAAGGAACCCAAATCATCATCCAATAACTTCGACACCTTTTCCATCTCTTCTTTTTCTTCTTCCATAGGTTCTATGTTTGATACATTGAAATGAATGGGTTTAGAGGACTTGTTGTTCCTTTTTCAACTTGTAAGAAACTTTCAAGCTTGGGATCTATTTCAACTTCGTATACCTTATTGTTATAGATATACTTCATTATATAGTGAAAAGTTGAAGGCACTACATGTATCTCATGAATCCAAGGTACCCCTAAAAGAAGATTGTATGAAATATTATCGGGCATAACATGAATGGGGGATTGCAATGTAGCCTTTCCAACTATGATAGGTAAAGTAATTACACCAAGCGGCTGCTTTCCTACATTGTCAAATCCTCAAATCGACAATGATTCAGGTTTAATTATTGATTTATCCATGCCAAGTCTATCCAAAAGGGTCATACTACACACATTAAGGGCGGAGTCATTGTCAACAAGGGTTATTTTTATTCCCCATCCATCATAGATAGCTATTATCATGAATGCATCATTTTTCTTTCTCATTTCCAAAGGAGGTAGCTCATGTTGGTGAAAATTAATGTCTACATTATCCACATTCATTCCTTGAATTAGAGTTGTCACATCATTTTCATTTGTACTAGAAGAGATTATGACTTGTTGCAAGGTGGTTTGAAGCATATTGTGATAGTTAGGTGAATTATGAATTAGGTCCCATAGGTATGTCTTTACAGGAGTATTCTTAAGTTGTTCAACAAGATCATGCTCCTTCCCACTATGTGAAGGTAGACGAGGAGCACTAGGAAAGATAAGGTTAGGCAAGGGTAAGGATGTTGTAGTTGGTTGTTTTGGTTGCAGATTGTTTCTAGTGTTATATGTGTGAGCAATGGTATTATAACTTAATTGTTGCAAAAAAAAATTCTTAGGTGGTTAAAGGGTGAAAACGGTTTTGTTTTGAGTTTGAGATTTGTGTGAAGGTGGGTAAATGATAAGTTGAGATTGAATCATGTTAACTTCTCTTGGTTTCGGTTTGTTGTAACAAGCCTTAGTGGATGAACCTTGTGAGATGAAATCCTCAAGGGCTTCATCTAACATGTCAAATTCATCACTACTAAAAGGCTTAAGGTTTAGGTTAACTTAGACAAAGATATTTGAAATACTCAAATAACTATGCTTTCTCCAAGTGGTTCATCGATTTATAGGTGTTTTTGGTTTTTTTTTTTAATGAATGGAAAATGTAGGCTAAACTAATTGAAATATGAACTAATGTTGAAAATTAAAAGTAAAATAATCTAATTCTATCCAAAATTAAGCTAGATCTAATGAAATTCATGGAAAAAAAACTAAGTAAACTGAAACGGAAAGCTAATGACAACAAACAAGAACACAAAAACAGAGATTTTAAAGTTGTAAAATGCAATCTAAAATATGAAATGGGACTAAATTTTCCAGAGGGGCGTATGGCTCCCAATCAAGGTTTTTCAAGGGTTTGAACAGTGAATAATAGTCAGCACAAGATACCCATAATTCAGGAAAAATCTCTTGTACAGGGACTAAATCACCCAAAGGGGCATATGAGTCCCAATTTCAATTATGTGTGAATGTTATGTTTTCTATTTTGGATAATGTCTAAGCTAAGTGAAAATGTAGATTTTAGATGAAACTCAATGATGCAAGATGCAAAAATGCAACATATATGCACTTTCACTAATGCAAGATTTAGAAACCCTCTAGAATGCTAACTAACTAATGCAAACCCTAATGCAATGTTAATGCAAGCTAAATCTAGGATGATGTACTCCAAGTCAGAAAATGAAATGTTTTAAATGCAAGTTCACAAAAATGAAACAACGGGAATAAGGTGATCTATCTTTATGAGAGATGGAACACTAGGGTTAGGACCTATTCCACTTAGTTTCACTCAACGAAACCCTAGAGATCTCAATCCAAGGAAGTAATGAAGGAAAGAGATCTATGATAGGGTTTCCTAGGGTATTGCTAATAACTAAGGAGGGGTTCACCACCAAGATAGGGCTTGGAAAGACTAGTAGCATACATAACCTAATGAAAATTGACCTAATGATGTGTAACTTTAAACAAATGACCTAGAAAAGTATGCAAAATAGAACAAGAAACTGAGAATCAGAACAGTGCACCTAGAAACCTGAATATGCTTGGGATAAGCTATGAAACTCTAAAAATGCAGACTTTAGGGTACACTGGGATTCATATTCCAGGTTGGGTGTATCAATCCCAGACTAGGGTTTCTAGTCTGGAACAAGGATTTAATAGTGTGGATTCAGGATCTTCAAGAATCTGGAAAATTTCCTATATTGGGACTCATACATCACTTATGGCATATCAGTCCCATTCTGCTTTTTTAGAAAGTTGAAGTCTAAACTACTCTTCTTTCCCAACCTAATTTTCGGATCTGAACCTGTAAGAAGACTTGCAAAACATAATGTAGTGTTGATTTGCTTATGGGGGGTTTGCCTCATTCAAACCCCTAGTTTGGTAATTAAACCTTGATAGGAACAATGGATCTTGAATATAAATATGAACACATATACTAACCTTAAGTACATCTAAGATTAGGAAATCTGAAATGCAATGCAACCATATTCTAATGTGCTAGAATGAGATGCATGAATGAAGTATATGAAGATGAATGACTCACTTTGGGAGATCCTTAATCACCCTAATAAGCCATAATAAGACGTGTACCTTCCTTAAGTTGAAAGTACAGTGATAATGGGGGATGGAATCACTTAGGAAACAAGTCATTAGGCTTGGCTTGATGGCTAGTTGCATCTCCCCAACCTAGAATCCATCATGATTCACCATAGGCAACCATAATCAATCCTTAACAATGCTAGATCTTGAATGAAAGTGATCTTGAAGACCTACAAAGACACTATAATGATGCTCCAAGGCTTCAACTTTGCTTGCTACTTGCTCTTGAATGTTCTTGTGAAAGAATGCTTGAGTGCTTGTATTCTTAGGCCTTGAATTTCCTTCTCTAGATGAAAATAATGACTTAGAAGCTTGTTTATATAGGAATTACACCTAATTTACTGATATTTAGAACTCAAAAGCCTACATCAACCAAAAAATTGAATTAAAAACTTGAATTTCCCATTCAAACCCTAAAAATAGGCCACACGGGACTCATACGCCACTTGTGACATATGGATCCCACCTAGGGGGACTCATACGCCCAAGGTGGTGTATGAGTCACACCCTAGATTTTTGGGGTGGGCCAATGATGGGTTGTTAGAATAATTAATGCTTTTGTTGATTTTGTTAGGATTTTAGTTTAAATAAGCCTCAAGATCTAAAATAAAGGGTCTTAAGGGTCTATTAATGATGGTTTAAAGGGAATTTAATGCAAGGGTACCAAAGTAGGTCCAAATTAGGCAAGAAATCATACTATCTCCAAGAAGGGAGTATAATTTATATTGCCACACATACAAACATACTTGACCATGCATACATAGAATCATATATACACATTATAGTGTAGGAAAATGTATCCCTTTACATTTTCACACTTCTTTTGGCCCTCCCTACTAAAATCGGGCTTCTTTATGTCTTATTTGGTCTTATTTTGCAGCCAAAAGCTCTATTTAATGCATCTTTTCGAGGATAATCCTGACATATATCTAATGACCAATTCTAATTTAATGATTTTGGATTGTACGGACCATATTTAGTGATCTGAGACTCATACGCCACCTTGGACATATGGGTCCCATCTAAATTTCAGGGCCTAGTCCTGAATTCAACATTAAACATAACATTTCTTGAAAATTGTGTCCCAAGATTAGCCTACTGGGACTCATACACCCCAATTAGCGTATGAGTCTTGTTTACCTTAGACCTATTTTGAATTCAAATTCTTGGTGGGATTTTATTCTCCTAGATCTAATGTCGACTTGTAGCACATTGTAATTTCAGAAAATTTTGCATAAACAAGTATAAATACAAGGTTATTTCACATAATTCCACCTAATATTTTCAAGACAGCATTCGTATAGAAAATTTATGATTACAAGAGCAATCAAGAGAATTCAAGATTGATTATCAAGCATTTTGGAGCTACTTTTCAAGATACAAGCATATGAATGTCAAATTCATCATGCATCATGTTTGTTTTTGAGCTAACATTTGTGATGTAGGTTCTTATGATTCAAGCAAGCATTCAAGTCAAGATCCATAACATACAATCAAGAGTCAAGATCTAAATTCATGCTATACCATTTCATACAAGATTGCAGCCTTTTGTTCAATGGTTTGGTGAATTGCAACATATCATATTTGTTCATTCATCATTCCTTCATTTAATTTCTATTCATTTCAAGGTTTGATTACCAAAATAGGGTTTGAACAAGGAAAACCCCTATCCACTAACAAAACAACATTTTCCCTCTATTTGATGTGTGATTTGTAGATCTAGGTTGAAGATCCATTGAAGAGAAATATTGGAGAAAAGGTGTCATCTACATTGCAAGATCACAGAAAGTCATCTATAGAGTTGAATCCAGTGTTTCAAATTCAGAGATTGGAAGGGAGAGAAGCTACAAGAGAACATTAGAGGATATCAAAGTTTTAGATCAACCGTGATACTAGGACTAAATCACCACTTGTAGCGTATGAGTCCCAGTATACCATATTTCAAGCATTTTCTGTAGATATTGATTTAGTAGTTCAAGATTTTGGTTTCGACCTGAAACCCTAGACTAGGACTAAATCACCCAGCCTAGAATATGAGTTCTAGTATGCTTTAAAATTCAGATTTTTAGGATTTCAGACCTTGTTCTGAGCCTCTTCAGCTTTCCAGGTGTGCCTCTATTTATCTCCAGTTTATTATTCTAATTTGAGTTCATTTTCTAGGTCATATCACTAGGTTTTGCATGTCATTTACATTTCTTGTCTTTCCAAGCCTTTTCTTGGCGGTGAACCCCCCTTTTGTCTCTAATCACACCCTAGGACACCTTATTGTAGATCTCTTTCCCTCATTCCATCCCTAGATTGAGATCTCTAAGGTTTCCTTGAATGAAATTTGAAGGAAATAGGTGGAAAGGTCCTTAAACCCTACCCTTGTGTTCCATCTCCTAAAAGGTGAAGCACCCTATTTCCTCTTATTTCACATACATACAGGTGTTCATACATACAGGTGTTCATACATACATACATACATACATACATACATACATATATACATTAATACATTAATACATACATTAATGCATACATACATGCATACATACATACATACATACATACATACATACAAGCATACATTAATACATACAAGCATACATACATACATACATAAAGGCATATATATATGTACAAATATATATACAAACATGCATACATCAAACATACGTTTAAAAAACTTGCACGCATAAACAATTCCAAGCGAGACATAACTCGAGTGCATTATAACACATTCGTGTTATGTCAAGCTTGGGAAACATAAAACAAAATTTTCAAATTTAAGGGAAGAAAATACAAAACAAGACATAACGTGAGTGTGTTATAACACGCTCGCATTATATCTTGCTTTGGGAATCCCCAAGCCTTGGGCTTGGGATTTGCTTTGGATTTCCAACCCAAAGGCTTAGAGTGCCTTCCCAATTCTCAAAGACGTGTTTTTGCATATTCTACAAGATTTCACATAATCTTGTTCATGTTAACAATCAGGTTTGCACGTGTTTCAAGGTTGAGTAAATTGAACGCCTAGGGAATGTAAGGCTCTCTCTTGGCTATTTAACGATGCAATTTTTTTTCACATTTTGACAATGTTAAGGCTTTCAACTTTAATTTCTTTTGTTAGTGTGTTTTTTTTTGTCAAAAACCAATGTTTGGTATTTTTTAATTTATTTTTTAAGGTCGTTCATTGAAATTTCAAATAAATTACATTTTTATAAACTAGACTCCATTCTACACATATTTTTTTAAAATGATTTTCAATTAGTTTTCAAAAATTATAGGGGTAGCATAGCCAAAATTATATTTTCAGGATGTGTCCACTTTCAAAATTAGTAAAAAATAAAATATTCATTAAAAATTTATCAAAAAAATTGGGCATAAACTACATGCTATTAGCTAATTTCTCGCTTAAGTGATTTTAAAAATACCAAAAAAAACTAACCTTTTGAGGGAGCCACAAAAGACACTATGTTATGTTTTTTTTGACAAAAACAACACCAATTTATGTGGCTCCCTTTTTTGAACCCCTTAATCTCTACCATTTAAAAAAAAGTAGTTTAGAAAGTAGACTCGGAGCACTACAAACATTGTTTTTATTGCATCTCAAAATTTTGAGTGTAACTATCCTCAACTTCTCATCCAAGGTCAGTATTTCCTTATTTCAAAAAAAAAGTGGCCACTTAAGACTCCTTTTTGGCTTCATCTTCCTAGACTCATAGGCTATGAATCTCCCATCTTGCATCCACACTCCTCCCAAACCTTCTTCTAAAGCATTCATGATTACAATAAAATCACTATCCAGATTTGGTACTTTTAGTATTAGAGTTGTAGTCAACTTCTCCTTAAGTTGGTCAAATGTTACTCAAGACATTTTTTCCACCATTCAAACTTCTTCCTTTTTCTCTGCAATGAAGCAATGGGAAAAACTATTCTGGAATTTTTTTCTATAAACTTTCGATAATAACCAACTAGACCCATAAAGCTTCAAACTTCTGGCACATTCTTTAGTACTGGCCATTCAAGTATCACCTTAATTTTTGTTGGATTAACTACAATCCCATCAGCTGAAATCACATGACCCAAATACCACACCTCCTTCTAAAATAAGGTACATTTCAAGAGTTTCCATAAAGCTTATACTCTTGTAAATGTTGGAGAACAATCTGTAGATGTTGGAGATGTTCCTCTTCGTTCTTGGAGTAGATAAGAATACCACCCAAGAAGACCAACACAAAATTGTCTAAGAAATTCTTGAATACATTATTCATCAAGTTCATGAATGTCGCAGGTGCATTCGTTAGTCCAAAAGGTAGGACTGTGAAATCATAATGACCATACCTAGTCCTGAAGGTTGTTTTGAATATGCCTTCATCCTTGATCCTCCATTGATGATATCCTAATTGTAGATCAATTTTTGAAAACACCGTCACTCCTCACATTTGATCAAAGAGATCATTGATATGTGGTAATGAATACTTATTCTTTATCATTGCCTTATTCAACAAATGATAATCTATACACAAGTGCAGTGTACCATCCTTCTTCTTCATGAAGATCATTGGTGCTCCCCAGGATGAAAAATTGGGTTTGATCAATTCTTTGGACAAGAACTCCTCCAATTGACCTTTTAGCTCCATTAACTCCATTGTGGTCATCCTATATGGAACTTTTGATATAGTCTCTGACCTTGGAACAATATCAATGGAGAAATCAGACACTCTTTTGGGAGGTAATCCAGGTAATTCATCTGGAAATACATCCACAAAGTCCCTTAGAATAGGATATTTCTCCATATCCAATTTTCCTGATTTGGCCATCTCACCATCCACGGCTTCTTGGTGATCTTGGGGTCCATAGTACACTACATCATCCTGAGAGATGAACTCATTGCACTCTTCTAGCTTTTCCCTTTTCATAACAAAGCATTGAAATCCTTGCTTAGCTCTATGCATTTGTATGGCAGAGATTTTCCACAATTTAACTTCCCTAGGTGTTCATTGCAACAGTACCCAGTTCCTAAGTTCATCTAAACATTCTATAGTCTTAGCATGACAATCTACCTTGACTCTATGCTTCCATAGCCAATGCATTCCTAATATGACATCATATGAACCTAGGGGGCTACATACAAATTTACTTCCTAGAGAAACTTGGAAGTCCAACCCTTACTTCAAATAAACAGTGCTCTACCTTAGATCTTGTTTGTCTTGTGTACTCAACAATCCAAGACTTTTCCATATAACCAACTTTTCTAGAAATTTTACTAGCTACATTGAGAAATAAAAAAATTTGTAGCACCAATATCAACAAGTATTGAAATAGGTGTACCAAACAAAGTACCTTAGAGGATTTCCATGAGATTTCAATCTAGTACTCTACTTGTCGATTGTCCAGTGCTACATGAATTTTCTCCTAGAATGCTACTTGTTGAGGAGGTAGGGGATTTCCATGTGGCTACATCCTTGGTTGTTTGTTGGCACACTAAATAGCGTAGTGATCTCCTCCACATGTGAAACATCCTCTCAATGACCCCTACCTTGATGTTGGCTTCCTAGAACTACTCTCATGCCTATTGGGGTTGTTGTTGTATATTATTTCCCCTATAGTCTCTTTAGAGATTCATTCTAATTATTACGAAATCCCTTGTCTCCTTTCCTTTGAAATTCCTACCTATCACTTGGCTCTTTAGAAGTTTGATTAGCTTGAAACCAATTAAACTTTTTCCTATTCCTATCACAAAACTTGAAGAGATAGATTTAAGCCTCTTCTCTTATTTAATAGCTTTTATGTACACTAATTCCGTAGTAGCAGGACCGTGCACGTCTACTTCTCCTCTAATTTGGGTGTTAAGGCCCATGATGAACTTTCTAATGCAAAACCTCTCTTCCTTTTGGTACATAGGTACATACCTTAGGAGACAAGTGAATTTATCTCAATACTCATTTACAGAGGAATCTCCTTGTCTTAAATTTTGAAATTTTGTAAGCTTTTGATTATAGTAAAGCTGAGGTGCCACCGCTTTCAAAAAAATTCCACAAATTCATCCCAAGTGAGACTTAAGGAACTCAATCCAAGATCCATTTTCTTGTTCAACCACCATGTGATGCTTCCCTAGATAATTGAAAGGATCCCCAAATGGCCTTGGTTATTTCAAAGTAATTCCTTATCTCAAAATACTTCTCCATTTTCATGAGCCATGCTTCACCTACATCCCCACTGATGGTTCCCTCAAACTTAAGAGGGGTGACCTTCCTCATATCTCATGATAATTAATTTCCTCTTTCTTCCCTAAGATCTAGATTGGGATTCATCATTTCCATGATCACTCGATTGTCAATGATCATTAGAATTTCCTCCTTCGTGTTCATTAGGAACTTCCTATTCTTTCCTTTTTGTTCCTCTAACCTTTTACTCAAGGTTTCCAATTCTTTCTCCAGTTTCATTCATCATGGCAATATCCAATCCAATTTAGCCTTAGAGCTTTATGCATTTTGGCCCACCTCTTGGCTACCCCCAAGGTTGGTTCTCGTTCTAACCATTTCTACCAAAGTAGTGTTCCACCTAGAGGTTCCATTTCATTTAGTCCTTATGAAGGATTTACTTAACATTCTAATACATTTTGATAAACAAACATTATACATAATAAAGTTGAAAGAATATTTTTTGCACAAGTTTTGCTAAATCATTTTTTTTATTAAGATCAAAGGATTTCAATTATCATTGAATTACATAGAGAGACTATTTAAAAAGTATGGTGGAGAATATCCCTCGGATTCACTTTAAGATACATGGCTAAGTGGGACATATCCCTCAAGTCTTTTTTTAGATACATTATCGAAGGGTATATAACCTTGAGACTCACTCTCAGATACATAATTTCATGGGATATATCCCTCTGATTCACCAATAGAGGCAATTACAATAACTTAAGACAATGAGATAACACGAGGGTCCCTATAAATCATGGTAAGACTAACACTCCACTTTAAGGGCATATCATTGGAAAGTGGTATAGAATCTTACTTGGTGGGAGAGACAGGAGGTACAAAGTTAGTAGCCTCACGCATCCTCTTTCTTTCTTGATTGACATGGGATAAGGCATGGCTAATAGTCTCACTATCACTAAGCCATATCATATTGTCATAATTAGTTCCCTCAATGGTTCTGATAATGGTTTCTCTTTCCTTCTTGGCCTTAAGGTAGCACTCATTTTTTACTACTGACTTCCTTGCAATCATCTTGAGTCGCACCATCCTAGTACAAGAAGTCCGAACATTAGATTCAAATAATCTTGGATGAAATCATACCAATCTCATAGGTTCCAAAGCTAAACCTAGTAGCTCTGATACCACATGTAATAAGCCTAATGTTTTACCTACTGATTTTACCTAAGTTTTAACCCACATGTGAATAGTTTAAGTTTGCCAGCTTATAACAATAAAAAATTCCTTTATATTTCAATAACAAGATGTATATTCAAAATAATCCCATTTCAATTTTCTATTGCATTTATAAAGAAACATTATATAATCCCAAGTAACGATTTCATATTACATAATTTCATGTAAGGATAACAATTTTTTAATACAATTACCATAAATATAAAGATACATTTATACATACACATCTTCAAAGAGATCAATGAAATAAAGTAAAAATGGTCGAGATATCCCTTTCTGGGCATACATCCTCGAACTTTGGCTATCAACTGTATGAGGGAAAGTATCACTCAAGCACTTTTCTGCCAACCACAGACTTCCTACGGCCCCCCACACATCTACCTAACTAGTAAGATGGTTCTCTCTTTGAAAAATATATTGGTCTGGTAACCTTCATAATAATAGCCTTCCTGAGCATGGTGTTGTGTCCTACATAACTAGTGCTACCATACAGTGGATACCCACCTACATGCATGGCATTCCCAACCTAGTTATGAAAAATTGGCTCATAGTGAACCGACAAGTGTAATCAATGGCTACTTACACTACTTTGGCCAAATATTTGATATTCACATATCAAACTCACTTCCTAAGAAATAGAGTCTCACTTCTATGAAGTGGTAGTCATATGTTTACCCACCCCTTAGCTCAATTTGGTAAATTACCACAAGTACTCTTTACAAAATATACATAACATAATTCCAACCCAAAAGGTAGTGTATATCTAAGTGCTCTAATTGACCAACTAGGTAACTCCCATCCATAGATTATCCTAATCCTAGGAACAACCAATTAACCACACATGTACATATAGCATTACAAACTAACATATTCATTATAGTACTTCAATATAATATCATTTCTCATATTTCATGATCCATGTAAGCATACATATGGTTTATGACAACCTAGGTAAATTATATTAATACTCTAGATGATTATCTTGTTTAGCAAACACAACCACATAATTCCAACGTAGAAAATATATATTTGTGTGTGTATGTATCAACTAATAAGGTTTCACCAAAGATCATGCAAGCTTACCAAAATAAGAATTTATCAAATTCCATGCAAGCAAGCTCAACATAATATATAATCATATTTTCCTCAAACACTTGCATTCATAAACAAATATGATATCAACATAAAAAGAATAGAGAAGTAAAACTAGTGCGCCTGGAATTATAGCTCCTAACAAAAAAACTGCCTTCTAAGCTTAATTCCCACAATCATGCTTGCTACTCCTTCTATGATCAGCCTATCTCCAATCCTATCCTCTTTTCAATCTCTCAAAACTCTCAACAACTTATAAACTCTCAAAGAAATATCTCTTTCCTCACTAATGCACTCAACAATGAATTGCACAAAAAACTACAACAAACTCTAAAAAGGATGAATGAAAGAAACAAATGCCAAAAGGTTAAGAGGTTGCCTCTACTTATACTAAAACTGAGAAACTTATTACTATAATTATGCTTACTATCTGCCGCCTTTTCTCTTTCATTTTCCACCACTAAATAATGAAAATTGATTTCTCTTCTAAATGAGTCAACTAAGCCAGATTAAGTGAAATGTGATTGTTTAAACAATTGCAATGCAAACACATATATAGTCCCAGCAACTTTAGCCTCTTTACCATGGCTGATTTGCCTTCATAAAGTACCAACAATAGCTCTTTTACTCGGTCAAACTTAGAAAGAGTTTCCTATAAGTTAATATATCTCACTATGGCTTATGTACACCAAATCAAACTCTTCCAAAATTTTCCAACTCATGGCTTGACTAAGTCATACGCTTTTACTTATTGAGTGTGGCTTTTTACTTTGCTTTCTAATTACATTTCACTTCTTACTAAGGTGCAATTCATTACTTATTAAATGCATACCATAATGTTTCCACGCGCCCATATCCATGTGCTTATATTTGCAACAATAACAAACCTCATGCATATTTTGATTTATGCATAGAATATGGTTTGTACGTGATTAAGGAGTTGGCTTACTACAAGCCATTCTTTATTCGATAAGTTTGCATTATATATGCATTGGAAACACTTATAACATTTCAAATATATATATATATATACATATATATGTTATAATGTTTATTCAAATTATAATATATATATATGAACATATATAATAGATATTATTTAAAAACCATTAATTGCAATTCATATATGCTATCAAATATATATAAATATATATACACGTATATTATCATATACATATATATGTATATACACTTTATTTGATACATTACATATACATATATTTTAATATATATATATATATACAAATATATCATGTTTAATATTTTACAATAAGCTACACAAATATATATTCATCAATAGGCATATACACAAAGTGCACACACACACACACACACATATATATCCGATCGATTTCTTGTGTATGTGATATATTCGTGTATGAATATGTGATGTGATATATTCGTGTATGAATATGTGTAAGTATTTATACCTATGTATACATACACACATATGCTCATATGCATGAGTTATCATTTATATATACATATATATATTTAATTTTTACATGTATCGATTAATATATAAATATAATTACACGAAGAACATATACCCAATGCAGAGATTTAGTCACATAATTCAAACCAAAGAAACAATCATAGGAAATCAAAGATGACAACACAATCATTTCAATTATCCCAAAAATATGACCAAGGGTTTACTTACCAAATCTCGAACTAACTCGAATCAACTTGACCAAACTAGGATGTGAGTGTGTGATAGATCAAATAGGCATATGAGGGGTTACCAAGCCAAGCTCCTCTCTTGAGTGATACTCCCCCTCTCTTCTTGAGGGCTCGATTCTTGTCCTACATCTAACTTAGTGCATCACAACAGAAGTTTGCCGATAACATTACATTTTTATGCATCATATATTTTCATCTTCAAAGCATTTAAACTATCCACATTGCATTGGACATTCATTCATCACGTTTTCCATCAAAATACACAATTTACATAATCACGAATTAAAACATTTTGACATCAACGTAATAGTAAATAGGTAACACACAATGGGGTGAAAGAATAATTCGCATGGCACATTACAATCTAACTCCCATATGTTGTGCAACCAAAAATTATTTCCTTTTTTCCATGTGATGAAGAGTGTTTACCACACCTAAATGACCTCCCTACATCAACAAAAGAGTTTCCCTTCTCACATATTCCTTAGCAGGGAAATTCACATGAGTCTCTTCCTCAAGTTTGTAAATCTACTAGGGAACATAAACCTCCATCTAAACTTACAATGATTTTATTCAACATTTTCTAATTTCCAATGGAGGAGAACTTGCTACATTTGAAGAACCATGTCAAGATAAAGAAAATAAAAAATGGATGGAAGCTATGAAATATGAGATGGGTTCCTTCATGGATAATCACACGTGAAATTTGGTCCCTCTTCCACCTCACTAGCAAGCTTTGAAAAATAGGTGGGTATACAAGCTAAAGGAAGAAGATGGTGGGAAGAAGAGGTATAGGGCTTGATTGGTGGTGAAAGGTTATGATCAATAGAAGGTTGGAGATTTCTCAAAAAAAAATGACCAGTAATGAAAATGACTTCCATTCAAGTAGTATTGTGATTAGTTGTTGTGTATGACCTTGAACTAAAGCAACTTGATGTCAAGACAACATTTCTCTACGGCAGTTTAAATGAGGATTTGTATATGCAACAACCTGAAGGATTAGAGAAATGATGTAATGAGGATTTAATTTGTGAATTGATTTATAGTTTGTATGAGTTGAAGGAAGCTCCCTAATAATGGTATTTAAAATTTGACTCTTTTATAGTTGATAAAAATTTTACTAGATGTGAAATTGATCCTTGTGTCTATTAAAAAGTTGTAGAAAATGGTGAATTTATTTTTATATTGTTATATGTTGATGATATGCTAGTGACTGGAACTAGCTTGGTAATTGTTAGCAATTTGAAACAACAATTGGCTAACAAATTTTCTATGAATGATTTAGGGGCTACCAAGAAAATTCTCGGAATGACTATCATTAGGGATAGACAAAAAAGAGAATTAAAATTGTCACAAGGAAAATCTATTGAAAAGGTTTTGGATGGATTTGGCATGAAGAAAGCTAATCCTGTTAGCACACCTCTTGCTAATCACTTCAAGATTTTAGTTGAGATTTGTCCTAAGACACAAGAAGACAAATAGCTTATGGAATGAGTTCCTTATTCCTCTCTTATTAGGAGTCTCATGTATGCAATGATATGCATAAGACCCAACATTACATATGCAGTGGGAGTAGTTAATAGGTACATCTAGGTAAAAATCATTGGCAAGCTGTAAAATGGATTTTGAGATATTTGAAGGGCACTTTAGATCATGTTTTGAGATTTGGAGAAAAATATGCACAGCTCTGCAAGGTTTTGTTGACTTCGACATGACCAATGACTTGGAAAAACAACGATCGACTACTGGATATGTATTCACTTTTACAAGAGTAACAACTAGTTAGGTTTCTAGAATGCAAAGGTGATATCTCTTTCCACCACAAAAGTGGAATACATTTCTCTCACTGAAAATCTAAGGTTATGCTCTGGTTTTAGCAGTTGCTAGCTAAGTTAGGAAGCAAAAAGGGGGAATTCACTTTGTATAGTGATACTTACAATACTATACATTAGGAAAAAAATGCAATATTTCACAATCAAACAAAGCACATTGAGCTTCAATATTATTTTATATGTGTGGACATGGAAAAAGTATCCCTTTTTATTTACTTGATTTGAGATTAATTAATGACAAATTGGACTTAATGAGGCCTTTATTTAGTGTTGTGAGGTGTTTTACACATCCACATTAGGTCTTGGACCCTTGCAAATGCATCTAACCATGTCTTGTAAAGGTGTTGTGAAGTGTTGTAACCCACTTTCACACTTTTCGAGACTAATGGACCTATTTTTCCCCTAATTCAATATTATAAAATGTATTTAATTGCATCTTGACATTAATCTAGAAGGCTTGTAAATTAAACCTAAATCTAATCTAGTGTTGTAATGTTTCTTACACATTCACATTGGATGTTGTGCCTTTCTAAGCTATGTGGACCTCATTTTCATGTTGCAAAGTGTATTTAATCACATTTTCACATTGAAATTTGTGTCCATAGCCCTAATTCCCCTTTACATCG
Source organism: Sequoia sempervirens (assembly GCA_007258455.2). Classification (NCBI taxonomy): domain Eukaryota; kingdom Viridiplantae; phylum Streptophyta; class Pinopsida; order Cupressales; family Cupressaceae; genus Sequoia; species Sequoia sempervirens. Next base: position 115,427 of record VDFB02261635.1, on the reverse strand, counting down.
TCATTAATAGGCCCTTATGGCCCCATATTGTACATCCTGAGGCTTAATTTAATCAAAGACCTGACTAGAACAACATAAAAACCAAAATTCTCCACTCCTTAACAACCTAGTTGGCAAAAGAGCCCCTGTGGGACGAAGTCGCCCATCTAGGAAAATTAGTCCCATCCAAGTGGGACTAAGTCGCCCAACTTGGCGACAATCCCATTTGGGCTATTTTCGAGGTTCAGGTAGGAAAATTTGGATTTTAAGTTTATTTTTCCTTCATGTCGACCTTAGGGATCAAATTAATGAGAAAATTAGGTGGGTTGCCTATAAATACATGCCTCTAAACCCTAATTCACAACCTAATCATTCCATTCATCATTCATCATCTCTCTCAAGTCAAGCAAGCTAGGGTTTTAGCATTCTAAGTCATCAAGGTAGTTTTTTTAGACATTCAAGGGAAAATTCTTCATCTTTTGTTGCAAAAAATCAAGATCAATCATCATCCATGCAAGTATATAATGCCATTATTTCATGCTCATTACATTGTTTCTTCATTTTGTTTTAATTACCTAAAAATGGGTTTGACCGAGGCAAACCCCCATGCCCTAGCATTCAACATTTCTCTCTCTTTCATTGTGTGTTTGTAGATGTAGGTACTTTGAAGGCTTGGAAATCATTAAATATTAATTTTCCAAGTTTTTGAAGGCATATCCTCATTTAACAAGCCAAAATATCAACAAAAAGTCACTTATAGTGCCGAAAACAAAGTTTCAAAATCAGATACTTGTGAGGAACTGAAGTGCAAATCGAGGGCTTTTGTTTCCACTTTCATATTTTCAAAAATTTAGAAGTGGACTAAGTCACCAAAAATGGTGATTTAGTCCCATTGTACCTATTTTTTAGATTTTTCTATAGATTTGGATACCCATTTGGCTGAAACAGGCTCCGATGCAGTTTTCCAAATTTAGGACTAGGTCACCCAGAATGCCATAAATGTCCCAGTAGGACAAATTTTTAGGATCAACATCATTTACAATTCTCATTCCAGTCCTCAACACATTTCCAAGTGCATGATTTCTGTTTTTCCTTTCTATTCTGGTCTAATTGCATTTTTATTCATCTTTCTAGGTGTTTTTGCATATCACAATGTGTTTTCAAACAACTTGCATTTCTTAGGTTTTGCATTAATAAGTCATTTCTTTTATCAGTTTGTTACATTTATAAATTTCATTTAGGTGTATTCCATTCATATTTGCATTATTTTTGAGTGTGGACATGTACATTTTGTCCCATCTCTCTCCTTTTAGGTGAAAAACCCTAGAAGTGCAAGAAAGCATTAGGATGCCAGAATTATTGTCCACAATCTGAAGTGTTCTTGAACGGGGAAAGCTAAAGTTGGAGAAGATTCATACCAACATCAATCCTAATGATTTAGTTATGAATTTTGTTCCAAAAGAGAAGTTAGAGTTCTGTAAAGCTTCTTTTGGTTTGGTGAAATTATGACAATAACCCTGGAAAGCCAAGTGGCGTCTCCAAGTTGCAACATGGTTTAGACTTCAAGTGGGAGATTTTTGTGTATGTAAAGTCCAACAAAATTTTCCCCTTCACATTCCATGCCTCTTTAGTTTATCCATTCCCCAAATCACATCTATATATTAGGGAAATTGTTAATTGTAATACGCAACAGATGAAGAACTTGTATTTGTTGGTTTTCTACAATAAAGATATTGTGCATGCCTTTCCTATTGATGTAGCTATATTGGTGAACCATTTAATTTTTATCATTTAAATTGTATTGTGCACTATTTTTATCTATTATTTGTGATGTTCAATTCATTTTAAATTTCTCAATGTTTAACATATTTTACTCGAACCATGTAAGGAGTTTAATTGTTTGGAATTGATAGTTAGAAGTGGCTAGTGAAGTCACCAATTTGTAGGGTCAATGGGTATCTCCAATTTTAACGTAATAGCATGAGAGGCTACCCACATTGGCCATTCTAGAAACTCTTGAGTGTACTCATATTAGCCAACGATGACAAAGAGGCAGTGAACCTAGACAAGGAGGAGTGACCATTAACATGGGGACACCTCCAACGAAAGTTTTGATTCCTATGTCAAAAGGAAAGGGAAAAGGTGTTGGGGTGTTTGTGAAACCTCCCATAAATCTAGCATCTTATACTTTCCAACATGAGGGAAAAAAATTATACAAAAGGTGTTTAATTTGAAAGGAAATCTCTTCATCTTCACACCTCATCATTGGCAATGGATTCATTGCTTGTTAAATGTCACATGTTGCTACCTTAAATTACATTATCACTAATTAAAATTCATGTTATTTAGATATAAAATACTTGACATGATTTTTTAGAGATTAGAATGTTTCCTTTTCTCTTGTAAATAGACAACTCCAAAGATCAAAGTAATAGATCATAATTGGTTCAATACTTGAATCATTTAATTAGTGCAACAAAAATATGGTAATCGATATGAGTATATGATAGATGATGTGTTGTTTCAATTTTCTTATAGATCACATAGTCATTGTTAGAGCCATTTTTTGTTTGAAGAGATTCAAGTTGCATAAATTTCCTTCTAAAAAATAGCATATGGGATAGTGCACAATCATTCCAAGCTTTATGTAATGCACTTTGATATCTTGGATTGAATTTGAACATTTCATGTTTGGTGGTTTGTACAACTTCCTAGAGTTGTTTTTCAATCAATATGATTGTTGTAGGCTATTATTGATAGATAAATTTGAATGCATTATGAGAGCTTTAACTACATATAATAAATATATGCATTGTTTCCCATTATAATGTTGTCTAGCATGTAATATTAGTTGTAAAAATCTACCACACTAAATCTTGCCACTTTTCCCATCACCCAAAGTTTAGTTAAATACACTTTAATTCATTTTTCACTCATATGATTCATTTTTTCTCTTTCAATATACACTAATATTCTTTGAAAGGTTCTCTAAGATTGACTATTTAAAGATTATTTATTTCTCAAATTTGTATTCAAGCTTTCCACCTTTTTAACTTATGGGTGTGGTTCATTCTCAATACCATTAAATTCTTTATAGTATGACTAAACAACCTTTTGTTGTGTTCATGTAGTTCTTTATAGTATGACTAAACAACCTTTTGTTGTGTTCATGTAGTTCTTTATAGTATGACTAAACAACCTTTTGTTGTGTTCATGTAGTTCTATGTTGAGCGAATTATTTCCTAAATATACTTGGACATTCTCACTAAGTCTATCTTCCAACCTATGTTTGATATCAAAGGTTTCTTCAATAGCTTCATCATTTAATTTGTGATTCTTTTGTTAAGAAGGAAATTTGTTGTTCAATGTATTGCTAGATGAAAATATAAATATCAATAAGAAAGTATTCTTAAAATATTTTATATGAAAAATGTATTTCTAAAGAGTTTATGGAATGAGTCTAAAAGGTTTTTGGAAATGTATTTCAACAAGTTTTAAAGGTTTACTAGTACCACAAAATAAGTGTATCTATTAGAATATTTAAGAATTATTTGAATTTTGTTAGTATCTATGTTTGGGACATACACTTTCCAAAAAAATATTTTGTTAACTAGATATATCCTTTTAGAAGGACCATTAGGTTGAATATTTTTTGTAGAAGTCTTAACTATTGCATTGTTATTTCATGTTATTAAATTAGAGATAGCTGAATCACTTTGTTTGACTTTTGCAATGTTAGTTGCTACCTTTGAAAATAGAAATAAGCTCTTGTTGCAAACCCATTTTATATTTGAAGTGATATGCACATATGAGGCGCAACATCTTCACCCTGATCTGACATGTTTTCTATGTAGGCAATAAAGCGTAAGGTTCATAAATTGTCAAAATTGTCCATCAAGTATCTTAATGTGTTCATTCTGCAATGCAAATATAATTGATGCTACTATTGTAAATCCATTCTTATTTTGAAACATCATATTTGATCTAAACTTCAATAATTACATATGATGTCATTGCTCATCATAATAACTTTAAATAATGTTATTTTATAATAAAATAAATTTGATAATATATTTTTAATTTAATTAATTATTAATAAAATATTATATTATTTAAACATATAAACACAAAATTTATACATCCCCTTTAATTTAGTAGTGGTGTATCCCTTACACCTAAAGATGAAAGTGCTAGTTTACTTGTTTAAAATAGGACTTTCCACGATATAGAGAACGTTTGTTTTCAAACACCATGTGTTAAAAGGCCTTTATCCAGACTAGTGGACGGAATCAACACTTTTCTGGTACGGAAGTCAAACCGCGTTGTAGAGGGATTCAGTTGGACAGAAAATAAGACGAAGTCTGTTAGGTAGTCTGGGGATTCCGTGAAATCTCTACGAAACTTCTATGTAATAACCGCTTACTCACCCACCATGCAACTTCCACCCACTCACTAAATTTGTCCGTTTTTCTCACATTAACTTTAGACGCGGCAAATGGATTGGTATTTATGCTCAGCAATCTGTTTGATTTCTCAGAAATACCTTTCTTTCTCATATACTCTTACAAGAAAGCAAAGACACAGATACACAGTTTTCCCAGAAAAGGAGACACTCCAAGGGAGCAAATTAAGAGCTATTTATAATTATTAGCAACGCCTGATAGTGCTTATTCAATTCTATCTATGGACACAAGGACTCTGGAGATAACGGGAATATCTGCTGATGATCTTGAAAATGTAAGAAGGTTGGGCAGAAGGATGCGCACTTACGCGGTTGTGTACACGGACGATGTTTGGTCACAGTGTACATCCACACATGTTGACGGAGTCGGAGGGTGCGATCCAGTGTGGAATGACAAGTTACAGCTGACCCTCACCAAAGGATCGCCCCATTCCACGCCCATCGCTCTCAACATACAAATCTTTTGCAAGACGAGGTATGGGAAGAAAAGCGTGGGATGGAGTAAAGTGCCCCTCTTGGAAATTTTCAATGGGTACGGACCTCCCGATGGCTTACATTGCCTAAGCTATCGATTGAAGACGGGGAAAGGGAGAGTTCGTGGTACCATCCATTTCTCTCTTCGTTTCTTACATCATGTGAACCCCCCTGAATTCTTCACCAACTCTCCAATTTCCACCAGACTTCCACAGCAAGGAACTTATGAAAACGCCTGTCGTATTCAGCAGCAAAACATGCCAGGGAGCAGGAGTTTAAGTGGAGTGTCGATGGGTTATCCATATGCCAACGCCAACCACTTATATCCTATTCCCCTCTCCGTTTATCCCCCGGCGCACCACAAACAGATATATGCCACAAATTAGCTATTATATCACAACTCTGGAGGACGAAAGTTGAATTATATTTCTCACTGTTGTACTTTGTTGTTGAGAATTTTAAACTCTATTGGATGTATCGCTTCAGTTGTTGAGGCGGTTTTAGAGTGGATGTTAACAGAAGTTTCTCGGTTGTGCATTTTGATCTGCCCATGTAAATTGCCGATCATTTTTCAATAATAAAGTCAAGTCCTCTGAATCCTTGAAGGGGTTTATTTTATTATCTGGTTAAAAGTTAATTTTAATCAATGTTTTTTAAAAATAATTTTACAATTAACTTTTTCAAAATAGTTTATAGAGAGTCAATTTTTTTGTGAATCTTAAAGAATACTTATTTTGAAGTGTCAAAATAATATTTAACATGTTAATTTAAATTGATAGTAAGAAGTATTTTCCACAACGAGTCAAATTGTGATATTGCTATTAAGATTCAACCGTGTAATTTTGCTAATTTGAAGTCTTTCACCCACGTCCTCAATAGAATTATAACAGACGCCTGTCATTTTGGGGCTTTAGCCTCTACTTTTGTTCATTCACAGACAATTTCAGGGCAGGTGTACCAATTACTGCCGTTGGTAACAGCTGGGGGCAATACCTGAAAGGTCAACACAGTTGTGGTTGGAGGTGGTTTTAGATTTGCTGCCCTTGGAAACGCTTTCTCCTCCTCTTGTTTTGAAAGAAATTTTAAAGTAACAGAATTCCAGCAAATAATTTCTAACTAAAATTGTCATAAATACAGAAGAACAGGGGAAAAGCAGGGCACTGCACAAATAAATAAACATACGTTATCGAATTGATTTACACTGAAAATCACAAATTTCACTTACAAACTCATATCAGAATCAAACTCTAATATCCAATTGATGTTCGATTGTTTCCTTGTATCTCAATGGGCAGCCCGAACCTCTTCTATAGTTGCATATTTAGAAGCGTCCAATTTCTAGTTTATTCTAAGAAAATTTTAGATAATATCTTTTTTTTAAAGATGGGTTAGAACAATAAACAGGGATGTAGAGGAGAGGGCGAACATAATACGATTATCTTTCTTTACTATTCACTTCTACCATGTCAAGTATTTCTCGCAATTTTAAGAATTTTACACGATCTCAAATGTCATGAACATCAATCTCTACACACTTTTTTTTAGCATAGAAAAATAGATTGTTTGCAACTTGTATGTCACTTTGATTGTCACAAAATAAAGTAAAGCAAAACATTCTACAAAGTCAAGCTCAAGTAAAAGATTCTGAATCCAAATGACAATTTTTGCTATTCTATATTCTGCTTCACATGAAGAGAAAGATGCAATTGCTTGTTTTATACCAGTCCATGTAATGTGGCTTGATCCAAGTCAAAAAGCACAACCACTAATTGGTTTCCTTTCATCTATATCACCAACACAATTTGATTATGTATAAGCTTAAAAGAAATTTGAGATTTTAAATGCAAAATAAATGTCAAAGTGAATTGTGTCACAAATACTGCAAAATCCTTTTAGCAATTAGCCAATGACTTTCTTTGGTTTCTTGCATGAATCTAAACACTAAATTGATTGCAAAATAAATATTTGGTTGATTTTGTGTCAAATTAAATGAGCTACAAACAACTTGCATATATAATGTGACATTTACTCTCTTTGTAAAATAATTCTTGCTAAGCTTAACTCTAGAATAAAAGGTAGTAGAAGTAGGCTTGCAATCAAACATTTTAAACTTTTCTAAGAAATCTAGTCCATATTTTATTGTGAGATGAACAGTCCATTGTGTAGCCTATAAATTTGAAAACAAAAAAATAATTTAAGTTTCACAAATCACACATATTAAATACCCTTTTCAAATTTAATTTCAAATCATTGATTAGCACAATATTTGATCGAACAATGAATAAACCATTTACATAAACAACAATAAGAATAATCTCATCTTGGGCTTTCTACACACGAAGATTCAAAACTAATTTCTATTTTTTAAGTTTATGAAGGTGAAAATATCTATCAAACTTCTTGTTCCATGCTATAGGTGCTTGTTTTAAACCATTTAGTGACTTCTTCAACTTGTAAAGAAAGATAGGGTTTTTTTTATCCACAAAATTGAATGGTTGATCTATTTATATTTATGAATTTATATAAATCGCCATTCAAAAAGAATTTTTAACATCCATTTGATGATGATGCTACTATCAACTAAATAAATAATGAATGATGAGAGCAATCATTTCTTCATAATTATCAATGCCCTCTTTTTGATTGAAGCCCTTGACAACCAAAATAGCTCTGAATTTTCCTATATTATTATCTTATTTGAATTTTATTTTATAAACCCATTCCTAGCCAATGATATTTTCTCTTTGGAGAGACACAAGTTCCCAAGTTTAGTTCATTATCAGTGCATCATAGTCTTCTTTCATGACTTGTTCCCATTCTCCTTCCCTCTAGCTTGCTCATATTGAATTAAATCATTAATATGTAACACTTAACTATAAGAGCATTTATATTCCTTCTTTGGATCTTTAATTCTTTCCCACATATCTATTCAATACTTCTTGTTTCTATCTACCTAAAACATCTTCTTCTTCATCACTACTTGCAAAGAGGGTCAGTCTAAAAATACATTAGTTATTTCATTTTTAGTGGGATAAATTTCATTTTTAGTAATGGACAACTTAAAATTATCAATTCAGTCTCTATTTTTTGTATGAAAGAATTTATTTTGGTAGAGTGAGAAGAAGCGGCTAAAAATTGTGAACATTCATCAAATTTTACGGCTCTAGGAAAATTCACCGCTAGCAATTCATCGACAAAAAATTCACTGCCATGGAAAATTCACCGCCAGCAATTCACCACGGTGGAAAATTAACTGCATTAATATTTTTTAATATATATTTTGAAAACTTTGATTTTATTAAAAATATTAATGCAGTTAATTTTCCACCACAGTGAATTGTTGGCAGTGAATTTTCCATGGTGGTAAATTGTTGGCAGTGAATTTTCCATTGATGAATTGCTAGCGATGAATTTTTCGTATGCCAAATTTTACATCTCTGCTAATAAAGACCTCTCTTGTTATCAAATCATACTACATATAATCCTTTGAATCTTCACTCTGACCCATAAATGAACATTTATGAAGTTCTTAGGTTCTAAATTTTTCCTCTTTTCACTAAGGATGTGTGCCCAAGCAATGCACCCAAATGCTTTAATGTACCAATTATTAATATTTTTTCCATTGTAAGCTTCTTCAAGGATTATATTTCATAGCACGATGAAGAGCACAAGGAAACATTGAGAGGGGGTGAATCAGTATTTCAGGACTTTTAAAACTTCAAACCAGATAACCATATAAATTAGAAATCAAATTAAGCACATTACGAGAAAAAAAAAACATCATAAATAACACGAACACCAGGATTACATGGAAAACTCTTTCGGGTAAAAAACCACGGAAAAATATTGTTTTTATTTCTCCAAAGGGCACCAACCCTGTTACATATGTGAGCACCAAGCCACCGAGAGCACCAACTCTCATGATGCACCAACTCTGATTACATTTAGTGAGCACCAACTCACTGAGAGCACCAACCCTCCTTTGAAACACCAACTCTAATTACACTGAAGCACCAACTCCAATCTTTGAAAAAAAGTCTACAAAATATTGTTTCAATCAATGCCTTCACATGAACTGTGAGGCTCTTCAAACACATACACGTTGAAACTGAACACCAAACTTCTATTACAAATAACTCCTTAAATCAAAACACTACAACTCTGATATTTTCTCAAAAGTAAATCTCCAAGCATATAATCTTTCCAATCAGCTCTCTTACTTACACTGAATAATACTTCAAACTAATCACAAACTTAAACTTGACTCTTTCTCATTTAACATTTATAGCATTCAGAACCTACCACCTCTTGAGATCTGATTTGCTGATACATAAAGAAATCTTCACACACAGAGAAATAAACAGTACAACCTCATTCACAATGATTTTAGACTTTACACCCTGTCAGGTCTCTCAAGCAAACAACCTTCTTCTTGAACAACATTCAAGTATGCGACCTCAACCACTTTTCACTTCATGTTATAGCATAAAATCGCACAGCTTGTCTTCATCATTGACCCCTTTTAATATCCATGTCCTTGAGAATATTGCAAAATATTATCTTTATCATTTCATCAGTAGTCAAGCAGAAAACGTTAACAGCCACTCAAAATAAAATCGCTTCCTCCTTAAGACTCACCTCACTACCATATCCTTTTCATACCATACATTCAAATATGTCATTGAGCAATGAATAATAAAATTCACATTACATGTCTGCACACTTCAAAAGGCATCATGAATATTTTTCTATTAAAAGCTCTGTCGAAACAACAGAAAATCACAACTTGTTGTGAATAGGGAAAGCAAAGTGTTTTTATTTAACTGGCACGATATCCTTTTTTTTTTTAAAAACTACCATAGTATCAATTTAGGCATTACCTTCCTTCACCCAACACATCCAAAAAATATAGAAGACGTTATTGACAGAAGTTTTAAATTATTAGCAATATTTCTCATTAATTCAGGACCTGCGACCACTCCAAATGCCTGCTGATAATAAAATCTTTGAAACAAAAGTTGGGCTATCACCAGAATTAAAAGATTGAAGTCGTCCTCAATAAAAAGCCTAATTATGTCACTTAAATAAGAGATCCAACTCATTAAATAATTCACTCTCCTCTAACAATAAATTGAAGTCGTCTAAAAAATGGTAAGCATCGCACAAGAGGATAGAGGATGAAGACCACAATTAATGTCGAACACCTCACATTCAAAGTCACAGAGGATCAATAAATATTTTTTGAAACTATGGCCTCCGAAAATCGTTGCACTAAAAATAGTCGACTTCACAACTATTGATTTCTAAAGCATAATATTAATTATATATTTAGAAGAATCGATGCCTCCAATTGTTTTTCCCTTGCAAATTTAATCTTCTCTTGACATGTGATTTACTTTAGATTTTTATTGAACACGACGTTACCCAGCACCAAAAGAAACGATTATTCCTTTGACTCAAAAAAGTCAAGTCATTTAATCGTCTCATAAAGAAGCACATCTCCAGCATTAAGTCCAACCAAATTTCTAAAGCCATCAATAGAAGCATTGAATATTTAAGCCGCCTCCATAAGAAATAATATCATAAGAAATAATATCAAAAGAAACTCGATATGCCTGAAGTTCTCAATAAGAGCCCACAAAAAAAAATTGGACTCTTTAGTCACCTCAATAAAGAAATCTCTAACATCAATTTCTGACACAAAGATTAAACCATCGTCAAAAAGCATATCAAAATAAACCATGATCTCATATTCAAAGCATGACAGAGATATTCAAGACGCGTCTTCTATTAACCTCTAAAAATAATCCCATAAAAACTACCACATATTACTGACAAGGATAAAACAATTTCTTTGTCTTTTACTGACCTCCAAACAGAAATTAAGCCTATGAAAGCTTTCAAAATTTTATGACAAAGGTCTTCAATAAAGCAACGTATCAACAAGAACTTTAGATACCACGTATCAAATAAGGAATAATATAAGTCCCAACTGATTCAATAAAAATCTTGGCTGACCATTTGAAAGTGATGTGGCACATAAATTGACAAGTAGACTACCAAGTAGTTGATGCAGAAAGGCAAACACCTCAACCAAGCACCCAAGCAGTTGAAGCAAGCAGGTCAAGCTCAAGCACCTCAAGCAGACAACCAAATAGCTCAACCTTGACATAAATGACAAACTTATTCCAACAATCTTCCCTTTGTCATTGATGCAAACTACTTTAAAGACACAACCAAACACTGCATCTGATATGTTCATCTCTTGAAAACTATACTACTTTGAAACCAATCTGCTGATATGAAACAATGTGTTGCTCCCCCTGACTTATTTCTCCCCTTTGACATCAATGACAAACTAAAACCAATGTCACAACATAAAGAACGAACTGACTGATCACATGACATAAAATCTAAAACCCATCTAGAAAGATAATGATAATTTGATAATGATAATCTAATGAATAATGAGCAACTTTACAAGCTAAAAGGTACTCAAAAACTCACTCTAATAATGATAATTTGATGAATAATCAGCAGCTTTACAAGCTAAAAGGTACTCAAAAACTCACTCCAAAAGTCATTTCCAGAAAACTAAACGATAAGAATAATGATCTGTAGAAATGAACCAACTTACTTAACTAAAATGGGGCTGAAAATATGTATCAATGAATGCTCCCCCTAAGTCTAAGCACCTTCTCAAGGATGGGGTGAAGTCATTGCTAACTTTTTTATTCTGAAATTATCAAGTCCATGATCATTAGTAGCAGCTCCATTAGATTCAACCTTTTCAGCTTCATTCTTCTTCCTCCATACCATCTTCTCCTCTTTTGCTTTGTCAACCTTTTTGTTTTGCTTTGAAAAATCTGCATGATTTCTTCTAAACATTTTTGCAATATGTCCAACATTATTGCATTTATAACATATAACATTATACTTCATCTTAGGAGCAAGAGAGTTCTTATTCACATGTCTGAAATCATCTCTAGCATAAACTCTACAATTAGCAACCTTGTGACCAAAACAATTGCAGGAAAAACAATATCCATGAAAGAAAGAATTATTGAACCTTTAATCACATGATTTTTTCTTTGATTAGGAGTTCTTCTAAACATGTTATTTATGTTCTTGATGTGTGAATGCTTCGAGAAATTAGTGCAACTCTTTTGTTGTTCTTCAATTTCAAACTTGGAACATTGACCTTCTTCAAATCCAACTCCACTCTTGTCCTTAGAAACCTTCTATGCATTTAAAATCTTTTCAAAAGACAGAAATTTTTTGATTTATCTTTTCTTCACTCAGCAATGTTGATGATTTACTTATGTTTCTAAGAGAAACAACCTCTGCTTCAAGTCTCTCAACGTTCTCTTCTTTAACCTTTAACTAATTTATGATTTCTTCATCTATCTTCTTTCCTTCTTCAATCTGCACTTTCAAGTCAACAAACAATTTTTCAGCTTTTCAATTTGATTTTTTTGATCAATCATCTTCTTTTCTGCATCCTCGAGTGCTTGAGATAACTTCATTTTTGCATCCCTTTCTTCTTGCAACAACAACTTCAAATTCTATTTTTTCTTTCTTAACTTCTTGATTTCGCTCAAGGCACAAATTAGTTCTCCTTCAAAATTAACTTCAACTTCTTCATCACATTCTCCATCATATTCTTCAACATATTCTTCATGTTATATCTTTCATTGTCAAGACCTTTATCAAAACCACCACCAGTAGTAGACTTCTTGTCATCTCGGACCTTCTTCAAATCTTCAGTGGCTACCTCTTTTTCAACAGATGGATCAAAAGTAGTACTCAATTCATAGCACATAAGCATATTACAAAGCTCATTAATGGTTAACTTACCAAACTCCTTCATTTCTTTAATCTCTAAAACTTTTGCATTGAAACGCATAGGGAGAGATTTCAGGATTTTCTGAACAGTTGTAGACTCTTCAACCGTGTCTCCAAGAATTTTGATAGCATTTACAAATTCATCTACACGCTGAAAATAATCAGCAACGCTTTCATCTTCTATCATGTTGAGATTCTCTATATCACCTTCATACATTTTCTAAAGCTTATTCCAAATCTCGTAAGCAGAGTCACAATGCATTACCGTCACAACTATTGCTTCTAAGAACCCACTTAAGATTGCTTTCATGGTTGTTGCATTAAACTCAAAAGCTTCACTCGCAACTACATCGGTTAGAGGAGTTCATGGGACTGTATATCCAATTTCTACACTTCTCCAAACATCAAAACCAAGAAACATAATGTAAGTTCTCATACGAATACTCCAAAAAGCATAGTTAGTACCATTAAACATAGGAGCTCCAAACATTTCAGATGAACCCATGTGTGCAACCAAAATCTATCTCTAAGCTTTTAAGCTCACTTTACGAAGGAACTGGGCTCTGATACCAATTGAAGAGCACACAGGAAATACTGAGAGGGGGGGTGAATCAGTACTTCAAAACTTTTAAAACTTCAAACTAGATAACCATATAAATCAGAAATCAGATTAAACACATTAGGAGCTCAACAAAAAACACCATAAATAACACGAACACCGGGATTATGTGGAAAACCCTTTCAAGTAAAAAATAATGGAAAAATATTGCTTTTATTTCTCCAAAGGGCACCAACCCTGTTACATATGTGAGCACCAAGCCACCGAGAGCACCAAATCTCATGAAGCACCAACTCTTATTACATTTAGTGAGCACCAACTCACCGAGAGCACCAACCCTCCTTCGAAGCACCAACTCTAACTACACTGAAGCACCAACTCCAGTCTTTGAAAACAAGTCTACGAAATACTGTTTCAATCAATGCCTTCACATGAACTGTGAGGCTCTTCAAACACTTACACATTGAAACTGAACACCAAACTTCTATTACAAATAACTCCTTGAATCAAAACACTACAACTCTGATATTTTCTCAAAAGTAAATCTCCAAGCATATAATCTTTCCAATCAACTCTCTTACTTACACTGAATAATACTTCAAACTGATCACAAACTTAAACTTGACTCTTTCTCATTTAACATTTATAGCATGCAAAACCTACCACCTCTTGAGATATGATTTGTTGATACAAAAAGTAATCTCCACACATAGAGAAATATATAGTACATCCTCCTTCACAATGATTTCATACTTTACACCCTATCAGGTCTCTCAAGCAAATAACCTTCTTCTTGAACAACATTCAATTATGCGACCTTAACCACTTTTCACTTCATGTTACAGCATAAAATCGCACAGCTTGTCTTCATCATTGACCCCTTTTAATGTCCATGTCCTTGAGAATATTGCAAAATATTATCTTTATCATTTCATCAGTAGTCAACCAAAAAATGCTAACACCCACTCAAAATAAAATCGCTTCCTCCTTAAGACTCACCTCACTACCATATTCTTTTCATACCATACATTCAAATATGTCACCGAGCAATGAATAATAAAATTCACATTACATGTCTGCACACTCCAAAAGGCATTATGAATATTTTTATATTCAAAGCTCTGTCGAAACAACAAAAAACCACAGTTTATTGTGAATAGGGAAAGCATAATGTTTTTATTTAACTGACGTGATATCATTTTTTTAAATCCACCACAATATCAATTTAGGTGTTACCTTCCTTCACCCAACACATCCAAAAAATATAGAAGACATTATTGACATAAGTTTTAAATTATTAGTGGATATTCCTCATTAATTCAGGACCTGTGACCACTCCAAATGCCTATTGATAATAAAATCTTTGAAAAAAAAGTCAGGCTATCACCAAAAATTAAAAGACTGAAGTCGTCCTAAAAAAAAAGCCTGATGCCATCATTTAAATAAAAGAGCCAACTCATTAAATAATTCACTCTCCTCCAACAATAAATTGAAGTTGTCTAAAAAATGGTAAGCATTGCACAGGAGGATAGAGGATGAAGACCACGATGAATGCCCAACACCTCACAGTAGAAGTCATAGAGGATCAATAAATATTTTCTAAAACTATAGCCTCCAAAAATCGTCGCACTAAAAATAGTTGACTTCACCACTATTGATTTATGATGCATAATATTAATTATATATTTAGAAGAATCAATGCCTCCAATTGATTTTCCCTTACAAATTTAATCTTCTCATGACATGTGATTTACTTCAGATTTTTACTGAACACGACGATACCCAGCACCAAAAGAAACGATTATTCCTCTGACTCAAAAATGTCTTCATTGAATTGTCTCATAAAGAAGCACATCTCCAGCATGTTAAGTCCAACCAAATTTTTGAAGCTGTCAATAGAAGCATTGAATATTTAAGCTACCTCCATAAGAAATAATATCCAAAAGAAACTCAGTATGCTTGAAATTCTCAATAAGAGGCCACAAAAAAAAATTGGAGTCTTTAGCCGCCTCAATTAAGAAATCTCTGACACAAATTTATGACGCAAAGATTAAACCATCCTCAAAAAGCATATCAAAATAAACCATCGCATATTCAAAGCATGACAGAGATATTCAAGACACGTCTTATATTAACCTCTAAAAATAATCCCATAAAAACTACCACATATTGTTGATGGGGATAAAACAATTTCATTGTCTTTTACTGACCTCCAAACAGAAATTAAGCCTATGAAAGCTTTCAAAATTTTATGACAAAGGTCTTCAATAAAGCCATGTATCAACAAGAACTTTAGCTGCTACATATCAAGTAAGGAATAATATAAGTCCCAACTGATTCAATAAATAGTTTGGTTGACCATTCAAAGGTGATGTGGCACATAAATTGACAAGTAGACTACCAAGTAGCTGATGCAAACAGGGAAAAACCTCAACCAAGCACCCAGGCAACTGAACCAAGAAAGTCGAGCTACTCAAGAAGGTCAAGCACCTCAAGCAACTCAAGTACATCAAGTAAGTCAAGCAGCTCAAGTAGACAACCATGTAGCTCAACCTTGACATCAATGACAAACTTATTCCAACACATAATTTATGTAAGATCTTTAGTGGGTATTCTATTCATAATTTATATAGCACAAGAAATAGCCAAACCCCAAAACTTGTTATTGAAACCCTTAAATATTACATAGAGTGAGAAATTTCTAAAAGAGTTATGTAAATTCATTCATCCACCCCATTTGTTGAGGTGTATATGAAATTACTCTTTGCACCTTAATACCATTTGTTATTGAAACCCCAAGCACCCAGGCAACTGAACCAAGAAAGTCGAGCTACTCAAGAAGGTCAAGCACCTCAAGCAACTCAAGTACATCAAGTAAGTCAAGCAGCTCAAGTAGACAACCATGTAGCTCAACCTTGACATCAATGACAAACTTATTCCAACACATAATTTATGTAAGATCTTTAGTGGGTATTCTATTCATAATTTATATAGCACAAGAAATAGCCAAACCCCAAAACTTGTTATTGAAACCCTTAAATATTACATAGAGTGAGAAATTTCTAAAAGAGTTATGTAAATTCATTCATCCACCCCATTTGTTGAGGTGTATATGAAATTACTCTTTGCACCTTAATACCATAATTTTAAATTTAATGATTCAAGTGCATAGTTACAATGCCCACCTTTATTATCCATCCTTAAGATTTTAATATTCTTGCCAAGTTCTAATTTTTAATTAATTCCTTAAACTTTTGAAAAATCTTCAAATACTTCACTTTTCCTTCAAATAAATAAACCCATGGTGCAATTGTCTACAGTAATCATCAATACAAGTGACAAGATACCTATCACTAGTGAGAGAGCAACACACCTAGGATGACCAACTACATAAATAACATTCACAAGCACGAGAGAAGATAATTCACCAAAAAGAAAATGCATTGAGAATGAGATATTTACATATTGTACAATGCACACCTTATAAAGGCAAGAAAAAACTAGTATCGAGTAAACAACCACCCAGTAAAGAAGTACGGGAAAAAAGTAATCAAAATGATTTACCATAAGTTAAAACTTAAATACTCTAACACCCCCCCTTAAATGCAACTTAGGGAGAATGAAGATGCAAAAAAAAATCAATATCCAGGTCTCGGTTACACAAACATGTTAGGTACCCATTTACAATGCATAAAAAAACTCTCACAAGTGGAGAAAAGGAGAAAAATCTAGTGGGAAAAAACCCCTCTCCAAAAAGAGAGAAAAGAAAAAAAAATGATGCATGGATGGAGGACTCAATCACACCCCCCAAGTACTACATACATTGTGTAAGATTTGATGAAAAACAAATCTATTAAGCCCAAGAAACCTGCATGCAAAAAACTTGTCACAAGAAAGAAATCTGTAGGAAACAAAACAAGGGTTTTTCTCTAACAATGTGCAAGATGTATTATCAGAGAAAAAATGAATCAAGAAGTAGAATACAATACAAGAGATCAATCCTTATAAAGCAGATCAACACAGAAAAGGAAAACCTAACCCTAAGGTGAGTGCATTTAATAATTAAATATTAATTATTAAATGACTAATATGAGTGCATAAAGTGAAATCTTAAGAGGAGAGTAAAGTTAATTAATTACTTTACTCTAACACCCCCCCTTAAGATGAGCTACAATGTAGCTACAAACAATGCAAAAGAAAGCAAAGGAACTACAATGCAACAGAGGGTCCTGACAACATGGCCTGATCAGGTACCCGAATACAACAAAATCTTTATAAAGCGGAGTAAAGGAGAAAACCCAGTGGGAAAAAACTCCTCTCTAAAAAGAGATAAAGAAACATGCTGAAAAAAAACATGAACTGGAAGGAAGGCTTTAAATATTAATTATTAAATGACTAATATGAGTGCATAAAGTGAAATCTTAAGAGGAGAGTAAAGTTAATTAATTACTTTACTCTAACACCCCCCCTTAAGATAAGCTACAATGCAGCTACAAACAATGCAGAAGAAAGCAAAGGAACTACAATGCAACATAGGGTCCCGGCAACATGGCCTGATTAGGTACCCGAATACAACAAAATCTATATAAAGTGGAGTAAAGGAGGAAACCCAGTGGGAAAAAACTCCTCTCCAAAGAGAGATAAAGAAACATGCTAAAAAAAACATGAAGGAAGGAAGGCCTCACTGAGACCCCCCAAGGACAAATTCCTTCACCCAAAGCATGGAGAGCAACTGAAGATAGCACGGAGACGCCAAAGGTTTAGTGAAGATGTCTGCAACCTGCTCCTCTGTAGGAATGTACTCTAAGATGAGAGAACCATCCTGAATCAACTAGCGGATGAAGTGCATGTGGATTTCAATGTGCTTTGTCTGCTGATGCTCCACTAGGTTGCAAGAAATGTGAATGGCACTCTGATTGTCACACCAAAGAATAGTGGGACTATCTGGAGGAAACCCAAACTCTGTCATCAACTGTCGAAGCCATAAAATCTCCTTACTAGCTAACACTGTTGCACGGTACTCAGCCTCTATAGATGATAATGCAATAGCAGACTGCTTCTTGCAAGACCATGTGATAGGACCAGAACCAAGGCAAAAAACAAAGCCAAAAGTAGACTTCCAATCGTTGACATCACCAGCTCAATCGGAGTTAGTGAAGCTAATGATGTGAGGGGATCCTAAAGTGTAGTGAATGCCATAATGAGTGGTGCCCCGAATGTACCTCAAAATACGTTTGGCTGCTTGCCAATGGCTCTCATGAGGATCATGGGGAGAACCGAGAGACAAGGCCAACCGCAAAGGAAAGATCAGGACGAGAATGTGTCAGGTACAACAAACTGCCAACCAATTGCCTGTATAAAGTGGGGTCTACTGAAGGAGTAGAGCAAGTGGAAGACAAAACAACACCTAACTGAAATGGACTGGGGGCAGACTTGCAATCAAGCATGCCAAATCGCTGAAGCATATCAAGAGCATACTTCTCCTGAAATATGGAAATCCCATCTGAAGACTGAATAACCTGAAGACCCAGAAAGAATTGCAAGAGACCAAGATCTGTCATCTCAAACTGCTCCATCAAAGCTCTCTAAACACTCTGAATCATGGAGGATGAGCTACTTGTAATGATGAGATCATCTACATATAGCACAAGAATCAAAAGATCACCCTCCTGACGTTGAATATACACTGTGTGATCGAAATGACAGCGTGTGAAGTGAGAGGAAAGCAAGAAAGAGTCCATCTTCTCATACCAAGCCCGAGGGGCTTATTTGAGACCATACAATGAACGCTGAAGTCTGCAAACCAAAGAAGTTTCTTGCACAAATCCCTGAGGCTGCTCCATATAGATCTCCTCATGTAGGTCTCCATGCAAGAAGGCACTCTTCACATCCATCTGAAATATTGTCCATCCCTGTGAAGCTGCAAGTGAAAGTACCAAGCAAATAGAATTCATCTTGGCGATAGGAGCAAAGGTCTCGGAGTAGTCAATACCCTCTACCTGAGAAAACCCCTTCACAACAAGACGTGCCTTATACTTGTCAATAGAACCATCTGCAACATACTTGGTACGGTACACCCACTTGCACCGAACCAACTTTCTTCCCTTAGGAAGAGGACAAAGATCCCAAGTATGATTCTTCATCAAAGAAGAATACTCCTCATCCATGGCCCTATCCCACTCAAGGTGACCTGTCGCCTCTGAAAAATTTTGAGGATCATCCAAAATGGCATGACTCAAAAGACTAGAACCAGATGTCTGAGCACGAGTACGACGAGTATTTGAAGGATCACCTGCCAAAGAACCAGCTGCATCAACAATGACACGGGCCCACCTAGGCAAAGACAGAGCAACTGGTGGTTGTGGAGATGGTGGATCATCATCTACATCATCCTCAAGAGATGAAGAGGGAGGAGTAGGCAATGAGGGAGAAGCTGGTGATGGAGAATCCATCTGAGGATAGCGCTCATCAAACTGGACATCCCGCCGAAACAAGACCTCTCTGGAATCAAGATCAAACAACATGTACACCTTAACATTCTCACAGTAGCCAACAAATATGAGCAGTCAGCTCTTCCTCTCCATGGATTTCTGTTGAGAATCAGGAATAAATGCCCAAGCCTCACTACCAAAAACTCAGAATGTAGAAACATTGGGCTTGACATGGGTCCAAGCCTCCTCAGGAGTCATATGTCGCAATGCCTTATGAGGCATCCGATTCTGAATATAATTGGCACAATTGACTGCCCCAGCCCAAAATGAAGAACTCATAGCTCGAGACTGTATCATACAATTTGCCATCTCCCATAAGGTTTTGTTCTTTCTCTCAGTGACACCATTCTGCTGAGGGGTGTAAGGGACTATAAACTGATGCTGTAAACCATGCTCAGTGCAAAAATCTGTAAAAGCCTGATTAACATATTCCCCCCATTATTTGTGCATATCCTCCTGATAGAAAGTCCAAATTGCTTCTCCACAAATGTCTTAAAAGTCCTAAATGAGTCAAAGACATCAAACTTGTACTTAAGAAAGTACACCCATGTACATCTAGAGAAGTCATCAATAAAAGTGAGCACATAGCAGGCCCTTGAAAAGGAAGGAGTCGAAAAGGACATAAGATCACGGTGTACCAACTTTAGGGGTGCCCTAGCACGAGTGGCTCGATCCTTTGGAAAAGGATCTCGATGATGTTTTCCAAGAACACAACCTCAACATACACCATCAGTACAAGAAATCTGTGGGAGCCCAATCACAAGTACTTGAGTACTCATCTGATGTAGATATCTGTAATTGACATGGCCAAAATGCTCATGCCAAAGCCTGCTCACTGAATCTGCATGTGCTATAAGAGAGGAACCAACAATGTCTGAACTCTCAAAGCCATCAAATCTGTATAAGCGTGATGCAGAATCCACACTCCCAGTAGCCACAACCAAGTCAGGATAACCTCAAAGGCACGAGTCAACTAAGGTTGAACCTCATCCAAACAGGACCATAACCCTCGAGACTGGAGAAAAGTCATCATGCGACCCTTCCAAGTGTGATAATTATGCGGTGTGAGAGGTTCAATAGATCTGTCGGCCATCCTGTGAACTATGCCTCAACTGCTCTGAATTTTTTAATTATTATTTAGTGGTCTTTCAGAACTAGACAGAAGATGCAAAAGGGGTTTGTTTGTTTTGTTTTGGTGTTTGTAGATTTTGGTTTTCTGATGTAAATGACAGAAAGCAAGAAAAAACACCCCCCACAATGCAAAAATCCAATCCCTAGTACAAATTGAAAGCTAGAAAATGATAGAAAGCAGTAACTGGTTGAGACAAATTTTTGTGTACCTGAAGAATTTACTGATGAAATAGACTGCAGATTTGGATAGCAATCACAGAAAAAAAAATTCAAGTCAAAGTACGGTGCCTGCGGGGTTTGAAGTTCTGCCTTTCCAGATCTACCAACGCAGACATCGGCTCATGCACGATGTTCAGAGGAATAAGGTGCAAGACTGGTAAACGATACCAGGAAGGACACCACTGTGAACAGCACAGAGAAGGACACCCAAAAAAAATGCCAGATCTGATGCATGCGCTTGTAAAAAATGCTAAAAAAAATGCCAGATTTGATGCATGCGCTTGTAAAAAACACTAAACAATAAACAAAAAATATTGTTGGGCAAGGAATACCAGATCTGAAAACTACACCTAGAACCTCTCAAATTAGCTGAAGAGTCCCAAAAATTTTCTGTCAAACCCTTGCTCCCTTTTTTCTTCAAACATGAACAAGCTATAGCAGATCCAACTCTGATACCATGTAAGATTTGATGAAAAGCAAGTCTATTAAGCCCAAGAAACCTGCATGCAAAAAACTCGTCACAAGAAAGAAATCTGTAGGAAACAAAACAAGGGTTTTGCTCTGACAATGTGCAAGATGTATTATTAGAGAAAAAATGAATCAAGAAGTAGAATACAATACAAGAGATCAATCCTTATAAAGGAGATCAACACCGAAAAGGAAAACCTAACCCTAAGGTGAGTGCATTTAACAATTAAATATTAATTATTAAATGACTAATATGAGTGCATAAAGTGAAATCTTAAGAGGAGATTAAAGTTAATTAATTACTTTACTCTAACACATTGAATGTATATACAATCAATGGCCCCCCATAAGAGGGACAGTGAGAGACTATATAGCCCCCCCACAATGAAGAAGCTCCATTATTGATGAAGGATGCCTGAAGACATAAGATGATCCAGTACCTGCAAGCAACACCTCTTCCCTTAGGAAGAAATAGGTCCACCAGATGAAGAAGGAACCACTCCATATCCAACTGAGAAGGAGAAGTCTCCAAACAGAGCAATCCATCACATGATCATGATCAAACACAACCAAGAAATGTGATAGATCAAGAGAAGGTACAACCAAGTCAACCTCCAAAAACAATTTGAGTGAATCAACTGGCATGCTGCAACTGTCAACAAAGGGGAGAGAAATCCCCTCAAGTGAATCTCCCAAATCTGCAAGGTGAGTCTCTACAAACAAATCAGAGATGTTGCAACAAAACAAGATCTGAGGGATCAAAGATAGCTTGTTATGCTAGAAACCCAACCTTTGAAGCAACAAGAACAGTATCAACATGAGTCTAAAGTACCCCAAAATGTAGATGACCAATATTACTATCAACACTGGCCAAGGGTGTGTGAGGTACATAGTCATCCTCCTTAACAAATTGAGAGAATTTATACAGTCGAGACTCATGATCAACATTACCAACAACAATGAGTTTTCCAGAATCAACTTCTCTGATAAACATAGAATCAACAGTAAACTCCATAGTCTTAGGTAGTATTCACCATGTGTTATCTAGTATATAGATAGAAGATTTGTGTGCAATTCTGGAATGCACAGTACATCCTGAAAGCAGCCATCACCTATGTCAACAATTCCTATCCCTTGAACATCCATCAACTTATTGTTCCCCAACAAAATTTTGGAAGTGTAGAGGGGTGCAAACCCATGAAAGGATAGGGTGAAGATCTCATGTGGTGAAATGCACCATAATCTAGGAACCATCTGTCACACCGAGAATCAACTGCAGAAGTGACCAGTGCATGTCCCTTACCCATGTAGTGCTTATCTTCTTTACTATTTACAATGCTTGCACTACCAGACTATGTGGGCTTGGTAGATGGAGAAAATGAAGATGCAAAGGCTAGATAGAAAGAGTCATAGAAGATGGAAGTGGGATATTTTTTTTTGAAGTAGGTAGGAGAGCTCATCTATCTTCTTTGTGTAATAATAATGCTCATCTTGCCCCTTCTTTTTATAGTATACACAACTTACTTTCTACTTTTTTTCTTCTTTTGCAGTGGTGGGGGTCTCATTTGACTCTATTTTAGGTTTAGGCTTCTTCTTCCCCTTACTCTGTGAGTCATGTGCAACCAATGCATGATTTGTAGGGATCCCCTCCAACTGGGCAAGTTTGGCTTGCTCCCTTGTTAACCAATCACAGAAGGTCTCAAAACAGGGCATCTAGAATGCACTACCTAAGGAATCCATTGTCGAGTAAATGGTAGAGGAAAACACAACAAAAGGGCCTCTTAACTTAGACAGAATCAAGAAAATAGACTCCTTATTAGTTTTAGTCTTTCCACATCCTGCTAGTTGTGACCTTACTAATTTGAATTTTACTAGGAAGTCATCAATAATAGGAAATGCTTCAGGGATAAGAGAGTTTAAGTAAACCTCTGGAATTGCAATGCACAGATCTCGCTAACCTGACCAAATAGGTTTTCTAACTTATCTCGGATTTCTTTGGGTGTACCCAACTCATCAACATGGAAAAGGAGACTATCTGAAACATTTAACTTCATCAACCCCATAGCCTAGTCACATTTATTTTGATGGGAAAATATTTCATATTCCTTGGTGAAGGTGGGTTGGGTAGCATTTAGAGTGGACCATAGACCCTACGACTGAAGCAATCTACGCATTTTAATTTTCCAGGTGTGGTAATTGTGGGGAGTCAGTAATTCAATAGATGCAGGGGGTGCATGATAAAAATTGTACTAAAATTGAACATCCAACAACTTATTGTTCCCCAACAAAATTTTGGAAATGTCAGAGGGGTGCAAACCCATGAAAGGATAGGGTGAAGATCTCATGTGGTGAGATGCACCATAATCCAGGAACCATCTGTCACACTGAGAATCAACTACAGAAGTGACCAGTGCATGTCCCTTACCCATGTAGTGTGTATCTTCTTTACTGTTTGCAATGCCTGCACTACCAGACTCTGTGGGCTTGGTGGATGGAGCATATGAAGATGCAGAGGTTGTAGAAGGATTCATAGAAGATGGAAGTGGGATATTGTTTTTCTGAAGTAGGTGGGTGAGCTCATCTATCTTCTTTGTGTAACAATGATGCTCATCATGCCCCTTCTTTTTATAGTATACACAACTGACTTTCTCCTTCTTTTGCTTTTCTTCTTTTGCAATGGTGGGGGTCTCATTTGACTTTGTTTTAGGTTTAGGCTTCTTCTTCCCCTTACTCTGTGAGTCATGTGCAACCAATGCATGATTTGTAGGGACTCCCTCCAACTGGGAAAGTTTGGCTTGCTCCCTTGTTAACCGATCACAGAAGGTCTCAAAACAGGGCATCTAGAATGCACTACCTAAGGAATCCATTATGGAGTAAATGGTAGAGGAAAACACAAAAAAAGGGCCTCTTAACTTAGACAGAATCAAGAAAATAGACTCCTTATTAGTTTTGGTCTTTCCACATCCTGCTAGTTGTGACCTTACTGATTTGAATTTCACTAGGAAGTCATCAATAATAGGAAATGTTTCAGGGATAAGAGAGTTTAAGTCAGCCTCCATTTGCAATGCACGGATCTCGCTAACCTAACCAAATAGGTTTTCTAACTTATCCCGGACTTTTTTGGGTGTACCCAACTCATCAACATGGAAAATGAGACTATCTGAAACATTTAACTTCATCAACCCCATAGCCTGGTCACATTTATTTTGATGAGAAAATATTTCATATTCCTTGGTGAAGGTGGGTTGGGTAGCATTTAGAGTGGACCACAGGCCCTGGTACTGAAGCAATCTACGCATTTTCATTTTGCAGGTGTGGTAATTGTGGGGAGTCAATAATTCAATAGATGTAGGGGGGTTCGTGATAAAAATTGTACTAAAAGGAAAAATTAACCCAAACTGATAAAAACACCCAATAAAGCAGCCTCTACAATTTAATTTTCACCACTTTTAAAAAAAACAAAAACTCCAACCAAATAGTTGATTTTAGGAAAAAAAGATTTGACCAAAAAATATATTTATACACCTTGACATGCAATCCAACTGCGGCCACTTGGCAGGAACTCCACAAGGCTGAGTCACCAACTCCACACTGCATAGATGTTCCACTGCACTGCAAGCTTCCACAAAGAATTTGCATAAACCTTTTCTCATGATAATATATGCAAGGAAAAGGTATATAAATACCAGGAAACCTTCTCACACAACCAATGTGGGATTATAGATCTCAAGAGCACTTAAAAAAACTTGGGGCCCACCTCCACTTGATGTTGCATGGGAAAATTTAAAACTCTAAATAAATATTTGCTCCAAAATTTATAAAGTATAAAGTTTCAAAAATTTATATCTCCAGCCAACCTCTGAAGAAAGACATTCCTTCAGATCACAGCCCCAAACAAGCCACAAACCAATGCCTCTCACATAGGTGACTGAGATTGTTTGCAGCTTCTCACCAAAAGAAGATATGTGTCCTCCTCAGTACTGATCGCAGCCCTTCCAACGCCTCCAATCACAACAGAGGAAACAACATCCTCACAAATGAATCGGCCAACAAAGAGAAGAAAATAGTTCACTGCCCTTCAATAGAAAATGTGCCTCTACCCACGGGTCTCCAACAGGTAAAACCGCGGCCCTACACAAATAGTGGCTCCCAGAAACTAAAATTGGTGCAAGAATGATACGCCTTCAAAGAAAATTCTCCTGCCTTCCTTCAATATGAAACGGAAGCTCCTCTAATATAGAAGTACGCCTCCAAAAATCGGGCCATCAATTCAAAAATCGGGGCCTACAAATTTGGTGATGCTGCTAAAAAAATGCCAATAGAAAGATAGAACAGAGGCTTCTTCAAAATTCGCAGCCTCAAAGAGAGAATCGCCTAACAAATGCCTCCACACACAGCAGCAAAATCAATTGCTCCTTTCTTCAAATGCATAAACAAAATAGAATGAAGCAATTTTGAAAATTTATAAATTTCAAATGCTGAAATAAACGATCTCATAAATCTTCAGCCACAACTCTACAATAAAAACTCTCAAGGAAGATACTACAAACTGGGAGGCTCTTATACCATGAGAGAGCAACACACCTAGGATGATCAACTGCAGAAATAGCCTTCACAAGCACAAGAGAAGATAATTCACCAAAGAGAAAATGAATTGAGAATGGCATATTTACATATTGTACAATGCACACCTTATAAAGGAAAGAAAAAATTAGTATCGGGTAAACAACCACCTAGTACAAGAAGTACGGGAAAAAACTAATCAAAATGATTTACCCTAAGTTAAAACTTAGATAATCTAACAACTAGAAAGTGAAGGATAACCTAGTTCACATAAATCACTGCAAATCAATTATAGTGGATGATTGGGTTTCCATTTTTTACTTGAATCAAAAGGATCTTAATGGTGTTTGCATAAAACATATATTTCACACCTACCTTGAAAAGCTAAATTCTTTGTTAATACTCTAACTGGTATGTCTTGTATTTTTTTTATAGCTTATATGTCGAGTAGTCTAGCATACCAAAGTTTTGACATATAACCAATATATAAGAAAAAAAGAATGAAAGAATGAGATCTCATTATCAAAAATCCAACAAATATGAAGAGACCCTCTTAATGATCAATTATACCACTAGAAATTATACTACTATGATATCTTTTAGATCTCTAACAATAACATGATCAAAAGCAACAATGAACTCGCAACTAGCTTCAATAATTTTTTATATTGAAATGATAGTTACTCCTAATCCTTCTTGATGAATAAAATATTTTTTAAGTCTCATTTGTCACATGAATAATACATGTTCTTGAAACTACAAGTTCACTTT
Organism: Sequoia sempervirens; assembly: GCA_007258455.2. NCBI lineage: Eukaryota > Viridiplantae > Streptophyta > Pinopsida > Cupressales > Cupressaceae > Sequoia > Sequoia sempervirens. Next base: position 88,465 of record VDFB02261635.1, on the reverse strand, counting down.
AATTCATTGTAGTTTTTTTTATCTAAATCCTTTCCTTCATGAAACCCAATAAATAATAACACTCTAAAGTATTAAAACTTTTTTCTTTATTAATGTCTTAATCAAAGTAACCCCTCTTGACAATAGATTCAACATTTTGTTTAGAAATTGCCTATCTCTATCTTTTTTTGTTTATCTCCCCCTCTCTCTATTACTTGTCTCTATCACCTCCTTTATCTCTCAATATTGCCCCCTATCTATATATCTCATTATCTCTATACATCTTTCTCTTATTCACTCCCTATCACTCCCTCTTTCTATATATATCTACTTCACTCTCCTCTCTCCATATCTCTCTCACTCATATACAACACTCCCTATTTCTCCCTCCATGTCTCTATCTCTATCTCTATTTCTCTATCTTTCCCCCTCCCTATCTCTCTTTCTCTCTCTATAACTCTCTATTACTTGTTTATGTCACCTTCTTTCTCTCTCTTGCCCCCTCTATCTTTATCTCCAGGTATCCCTCTCTCCTCCTATCTATATATATCTCATTGTCTCTACCTCTCATTATCAATATCTATATCTCATTATCTATATTCATCTCTACCTCTACTTCCTCTTCCCCCCCTTTATATCTAGACATGTCTCCCTTTCTCTATCTCCTTGCCCCCCTCTATCTCTCCCTCTCTCCCCCCTCTATCTCTCCCTCTCTCCCTATTGCAAACATAACATGAACTTGTTGGTAATGGACCCTGATTATATTCCTAATTCAAAGGTTTTGTTTTAGTCATGTTTGGATCCATGTAAGTGTATGCAATGTAAGTGGATGCATAATTGATTCAAAGCTATCACTTCTCCATTGAGACTTTTGTTACACAAACAACATCATTTACTAAATGACCAACTAATTGACCTCATATAATGCATAAATTTATTAAAAGAATGGACAAAAATTTTCTCATAATTGACCTTCCACACCTCTCCAGCGTACCCATTGCACACCCAATTGTGATTGCTAGTTTATTTGTTCAAAGACGCGACTTTCTACGATAGAGAGAATGTTTTCATTTTCGAACAGCGTGTGTTGGAGCTCTTATTCAAAACAGTCAATGGAATCAACACTTTTTTCGTAGCAAGTCAAACCGCGTCGTTTTGTTCATTACGAGTAAAAGCAAACATGAATTCAGTGGAACAGAAAAAATAAAGCAAGCTTCTTTGGGTGAGGTACTCTACCAAACTTCTAAGAAACCGCCCAATCACCCATTCTGCAACTCCCATGACGCCCACCCACCAAATTTGACCGCTTTCCTCGCATTTCATTTCAGACGCGGTCAAATTGATTTATATTTATACTCAACAATCTATTTGGTTTCTCAGAATTAGCTTTCTTACTCATTTGCTCTTACAAGAAGCAAAGAAAGACATACATAGTTTTCTAAGGAAAAGAGAGACTCAGAGGGACGAAGTTAAAGACCTTTCGTAGTATCTATATCTCCAATTATCGGCAACACCTGATAGCTCTTTTGCAATTCTTTTCATGGACACGAGGACTCTGGAGTTAACGGGAATATCTGCTGATGATCTTGAAAATGTTAGAAAGTTGGGGAGAAGGATGCGCACTTACGCGGTTGTATGCATGGATGATGTTTGGTCGCAGTGCACATCCACACATGTTGACGGAGTAGGAGGGTGCGATCCAGTCTGGAATGACAAGTTACAGCTGACCCTCCCCAAAGGATCGCCCCATTCCACACCCATCACTCTCAACAAACAAATCTTTTGCAAGACGAGTTATGGGAAGAAAAGCGTGGGATGGACTAAAGTGCCCCTCTCTGAAATCTTCAATGGATACGGACCTCCCGATGGCTTACACTGCCTCAGCTACCGATTGAAGACGGGGAAAGGGAGCGTTAATGGTACCATCCATTTCTCTCTTCGTTTCCTACAACACGTTAATCGTCCTGAATTTTTCATCAATTCTCCGATTTCCACCAGACTTCCACAGAAAGGAGCTTATCAAAACGCTTCTCCTATTCAGCAGCAAAACACGCCATGTAGCGCGAGTTTAAGTGGCGTGTCGATGGGTTATCCTTGCTCATCTCCATATGCCAATGCCAACCACTTATATCCTATTCCACTCTCTGTTTATCCACCGCCGCATCATAAACAGATATATGCCATAAATTAGCTATTATATCACAAAGCTGATAAATTCTAACAGGTGGTCTGTCATTTTGTGGCTTTAGCTGCTACTTCTGTTCATTCACAGACAGTTTTAGGGCAGGTGGAGCAATGACTGCCGTTAGTAAAAGCTTGGGAAAATACCTGAAAGGCCAACACAGTTGTGGTCGGAGGCAGTTTTAGATTGCTGTGATTGCAAACGCTTCCTGTTCTCCTTTTGTTTTGAAAGGAATTTTGAAGTAATTGAATTCCAGCAAATAATTTTTAACTAAAATTGTCAAAAAATACAGAAGAACAGGGGAAAAACAGGGCACTACACAAATAAATAAACAACATACGTAATCAAATTGATTTACACAGAAAATCAGAAATTTTACTCACACTTATATCAGAATCTAACTCTATTACCCAATTGATGATTGATTAATTCCTTGTATCCCAGTGGGCAGCCCGAACCTCTTTCATATTGCATATTAGAATGTTCCATTTTCTAGAGTATTCTACAGAAAATTCTAGACACTTTTTTTTTTTAATTTTTTCTTCTAGCATTCTTTCTTGAGATTGGTTAGAACAAGAAATATGGGTTTAAAGGAGAGGGCAAAATTATCTTATTTCTTCATGAGGACGACTACAAATTGTGAATGTTCATCAAATTTTAATCTCTATGAATAAAGACCTTTCGCTGTCAAATCATACAATCTATAATCCTTTTGACTTTTCACTTTAATCCATAAATATTTAGGTTCTATTTAATTCCTCTTTGTTGTTTCAATATTGTCAATAGGGGAGAGGATCCAGTAGTTGTGCATTCTCACTTCACACTTCTCAAAATCTTACATGAAAATTTCAAATCACTTCTAATTTTTTACAGCAGCTTACTTGGCAAGTCCCTTACTTATAACTTTCATTTAAGAACCACATCATCAAATATGATGTCACATCAGCATACTTTTTGTCAAGGTGTCCAAAAAGGCCCAAAAAAAAAATGAGACCAATACTTGTGCATTCACAACATGGATAGTTGAGCGTTGATGTGGCATCACATGATTGGTTGTTTTTTAGATCAAAGGAATTTATTTTGTTTAATTATGGGTAGTCACAACTATTGAACATTATATAAACAACTACTATCACAACTATTGGACATTACATAAACAACTATTATCACAACTATTGGGTCCTCTCCCCTACCATTCGAACATGTTCTCTCTTTTTTATTTCACTTGTTAAATAATTTTTCCAAACAACAGACTCCAGTCAAATTTTGGGTAATGGCATATCATAAGTCAACAATGAATTAGAAATAAAAGTGCATGAGACAAAGCAAGAATATAAAAATTTGAATAAGGTTACAATGAGGATGAACTTTAAGCTTGAACAAGGTACACAATAAATAAAAAATAACACAAGGGTAAGAATGAGACTCAAGGGTAGTAGATATGGCTAGGCAAAGGAATAAGAATGAAATCATAATTTGAATGCCTCAAATTAATTATCAATGTTAAAGGAACTAAAACAATATAGGGCCAAAAATAGTCTCAAGTATAAGATTTATTGTCAACACACCTTATAAATACAATAAATTAAGGGAGGCATTTCTTGTCACTAACATCTTTTTTTGTGGAAAGTTATAGGTATCAATACAAAGATTCACTCCATGTCTAAAATGGAGATTGATTACATGACATGACAATGTCTAATATTGTATATTTTGATCACATGATGTGGCATTACGTAATATGGTACACCAAGTCCTATATAGATGGGTTTTTTAACCTTAATCCTAACTTTTCCTTTTCCTTAATGTCTAATTAAATATATGATTTAAGTTTATTCCAATTTGAAATAGGTGGTACTCATTACATACTTTTCTTTCTTTTAGAATTTCCCATGTGAAACACTCATATTGAAGATGAACACACACAATGAGTTCTAGTGGGTTCCATGATTTTACATGGACCATAGTATTTTTTATGTTTGAGTATTTACTTTTATGTATATTTTTTATTTCTCATTTATCTTGAAATACATATTCATGCTAGGATTCACATGCACCTGAAAGAGGAGGAAAAATTTAATGTGAATTTAGTATACCCATACCAATTCCCATTTAGTTTTTGTCCCATTTTGATATAACACTTTGATATGAAGTGTGTCTCCTTCCCTTATTTCTATTCACCCTCATTTACTCTAGCTTCAGACATTTCTATGCATTTATCTTTATCCCTATCCTATTCACATTTATTCTCATGCATTCCTATTATTTATATTAAAAAAACTAAATTAAAATAGTCAACTCATGTCCATTCATCATAGTCATTGAGAGTGGACAAGGTACACATTTGTGTAATGCTTTGTTAGGTATTTAAAACATTCGTTTGAACATATATTCATCATCTAGGAATCAATTGAGATCCTAGAGCATACAAGGAGCATTCATAACATTACTTTGTTTTGAAGCATGAAAATGAATTAAAATATTGTATTAAAATTAGCATTTAGATCATTTGCATGCTTGTCTATTGTATGTTAATCTTTGATAACCATAAAGAAATCTAATAAGGGGGTCAACTGAAGAGAACCTATCCCTTAGCTATTTGATAGTCCTGTAAAGGTATTCTTGAATATTGTCATTCATTCCAGATAGCAAAGAAAATGTCAAGAAATTCAATGAATTAAAGTATGGAAGCATACCAACGATAAAATCAAATATGTGTGTTAAAGGACAAATTCATAGATATGAAAGTAATCTATAAAAATAAACTTGATCGAAATAAAAGACACATTTTGATCAAGGTTTGAAAAAAAACATAAAGAGAGATCCTATTTCTAATTGTAAAAGAAATCCAAATTCCAAAATTACAATTATCTTATTTATCATCGAACCTTCCATTAAAAGTTAATGATTTAAAACCAACACGCCCACACATCTTCCATAGAATTAATCTTTGTGATTAGTTAGGTTAGAGGGAAAGGTCGTTTTCCATTGCAAATCTTAAAAAACAGAAAAGGCCGGGACCATTTGTCTTGCCAACTCCCTTGCTAAACATATTTACAAACTCTTTTCCAAACATAAACTATACCGTCATATAACCGGTATTCAAGGGTTATTATTTGGCAGTTGTTTATGGAGGCTTTCCAAGTGCCGCTTTCAGTAATATCGGCTGTGTTTACCAAAGAGATTCCGCCTTTCAAAGCCAAAGGAAAGCCAAACCACGGGTGTTAACCATCTCTCCCACCGTATCTTTCCAATTTAGTGTAACAAGAACGCGTGCCAACAGAATAGCTCTTGCATTTTAACATCGTATATTGTATATTTCTAGGAAACACTTTCTTTCTTAGCGTGCAAGTTTTGTATTGCAAAAGGAAGATTCTGATATTTATTATAAATTGCTTTCAAAAAGCGCACGACTTACTATTAGTTAGTGATGACTTTTTCTTTGAATACTATGCAAACCGTCCAAGAGTTTATTTAAGGGAGGCAATACACCAAGAAGAGTTCTTTTGGAGTACTTATTCTTGGAACTCAGCGTGAACATGCAATGTTAGTTCGACACGGCTTGAATTTCAAGAGTCTGAAACTTTCCTCCGACATCAAAACGTGTAGGTAGGCGGCAAATGAGTGGATATATAGTCGAGCCTGTGGATGCAAAATTGTTCTGCAAGTTGGGGTGATAACCACATAGTTTTCTCAAAACAAGAGTAAAGCAACCCAAATTAAGAGTCTTAGGAGGAAAAAGGAAAGTGAATAGTTACATAGTTTTCTTCGAAGAGAAGAAACGCAAATTAAGGTTTAAGCCACAATTGAAAACTGGTGTCGTAGATGGAGGTGACTATTATATCTGCGGATGGTCTGAAAAATGTAAGAAAGCTGGGCGGAAGAATGCGCACTTATGCGGTTGTATGCGGCAGCGACGATGTTAATTCGAGTGTATCTACGCGGATTGACAAAGATGGCGGATGTAATCCTGTTTGGAATGAGAAGCTGCAGCTGAAGCCTAGCATCGGATTGCATCTTTATTCTCTAAACATTCAAATATATTGCATGACAAGTTTTGGAAAGAGAGTAGTGGGATGGACCAAAGTGCCCTTGTCCGACATAACTTTGGGCTACGGATCACCAAACGGTTTACATTACCTGAGCTATCGATTGAAGACGAAAAATGGAAAGCGCAGTGGTACCATCGATCTCTCTCTGCGGATTTTGACTCAGCTTAACCGCCCTCAGGCTTTTAATCCTTCCATTTCCAAGTTTCCAGGCCAAGGAAGTGGTGAAAACAATTATCCTTTCTCAAACGGAACTTTGGCACCTGGGCGTCATCAGCTGCAGCAGAACGTAGCAGTGAATGCGAATGTAATTGGGGTGCCATCGACGTGGATGGGTTATCCTCACTCATCTCCATACGTATCTGCTCCATCATCCATTTATCCACCGCCACAATACTAGATAGATTATATCATATCTAGGAGACATTAAATATTTTGTTGTTATTTTATTAGGGTTTGGTGAGGAAGGTTTATATCACCCTGTTAATACAAAGCCTAGTCCACCTACAAAACCAGTTGTCAACGCGTTATTCAAGTTACAAGATAACTGTACTAGATAAAGCTCAGCCTATCAAGTTTCATAGCTGTGCATAATTTGTTAAGAGGATTTCTTATTATTGGTTTAATAATTATTACTTCAAGGCGTTCTTTATATGAATACAATGACTGATTTTCATGATCAATGTCTAGAATGAGTTAGAATGATACAAAATTGTTGAGAAAGATCTAACTATTCAATAATTTTAGCAATATAAAACAAAATAGCTAATATCAATAGATAATATTACTACTTTAAAAAGCTTTTGTTTTTATAAATCAAATCTCTACATTTTCTCCTATTTTTAAGTTATATTTTTCTTCTAACAAATGAAAGAGATAATATCACTATTTTAAAAAGTCAATTTTTTTAGAAATCAAATCTCTACATGAGTCTGCATTCCTTTTTAATTTATATTCTTTCTAATGAAGCAAAAGATAAACATATGACTTATTGTATAAATCATAGCTTACTTTCATTACAAATCATTAGTATTGCTATTTTTCTAATTTCTATTGCATAAATTTGTAAAAAAGAAAATACATGGAATCTCATGCAAGGAAATGCATAAGATCAAAAAATAAATCTCCACTTTAAAAAGATAAACTTTTTTGAAATAAAATCTCTACGTACTCTTACATCCATTTTTAAGATAATTACTTTTAAAGAAACAACAGATAATAATCTAGATTTTTGTATAAAGCATAGTTTTAATGTTATTGCAAAGCATTTGAAATTCCTTATTTTGTAGTATTGTTTCAATTATTTAATTTTTTTAGTTTTTTTTTAAATTAACGTAAAATTTATATATTTTAATTACTAATAAATATATTATGGGTACTATATCTACATTCTATTTACATTAATCTTAAATGATTTAACTTGATAATATTGTTAAATTTATTTATTTTATTGTTAATGCATGACTCTAATATAGAGATAAAAATCCATGGAATCTCACGGAGGAACATGTAGATGATCAAGATATAAATGATGACTTTACTAGGGTGATTAAGAGATAAAATCACTACTTAAAAACTAAAAAATTTTGAGATCAAATATCTACATGCTCTTACATTCCTTTTTAAATTATAATTATTTTTAAGGAAACAAAAGATGAACATCTAACTTAAACTATAAATCATAATTTTACCTTCATTACAAAACATTTGAAACTCTTTAGTTTGTAGTGTAATTTTAATTATTTAATTTTTACATATTTTTATTTTCTAAAATTAATATTTTAACTAGATTAAAACAATTGATATGCTTAATCAAGGGGAAAATACTGGTATATAGATAAATATAATTTATTTTATATATAAGAAATTTTATTTTTATATGTTAGATTATAATATTATGAGGCTTCATATATCTAAATTAGAAGTTATCATTTGGTTAAACTATCACTTGAGTAAATTTTCCAACCCATCAAAATTATTCAAGGGTCAAATAAAGATCAATCATACAAAAAAATAAACTTTGATAAATGATATAATAAAAAATAGATCATCATTCTCACTATTTTAATACAACTAATTTTCTATAAGATAGGCATGCATTATTCAAGGGTCCAAAAGATGGATCAGACCCATTTGAAAAGATAAATCCAACTCCCAACCATATCAAATTGGAGTCGAGATACTTTTTTGAAGGGTCTCTTTATGACAAAAGAGAAAAACATGATTACATAGAAATTGGGTTTATTGGCCTTTCAAAGAGCATTGAGTGTCACTTCATCATGCAATAAATCCCTGTGCTCATCAATCTTTTTATGTTACTTAAAGCATGATGGGCTTCGAGGATAATTTTTCTTTCAACAAATAAATGTTCCTCTCCATCTCCATCTCCATCTCTATCTCTATCTCTATATCCTTACCCCTCTCTCTCTCTCAGTCTTCCCCCTCTATCTCTCCCTCTTTCTATCCCTACCTCTTCCTCTCTCACTATTGCTAATATAAAATGAACCTATTTATAATGGAGCTTGATTATCTTCTTGATTCAAAAAAAATCAATCATGTTTGGATCCTTGTAAGTGGATGCATAGTTGATTTGAAGCATCACTTCTCTATTGATACCATTGTTGGAGCGTATTATGATGCCCCTTGGTATCCATATTCACTAGGAAATATGTATACAAAATATGTGAAAGATCTTCTCCATCTTCATCTTCATCTCCATGTATGTCTCTATCTTCCTCTCTATGTCTCTCCCCTATCTCTACCTCCTTACCTCTGCCTGCATCTCTCTCTTCTCCCTCTATCATTCCCACTATATCTATCTCTCTATCTCTTCCCATATTTATCTCTCCCTATCTCCATCTCTATTTGTCTATATCTACTTCTCTCTCTCTCTTCTCTTTCTATCTCTCTCTCCTCTCTCTATATATATGTGTGTATGTTATATGTGTATATATATGTGTGTATATATGTATGTATATATATATATATAATATATATTATTGTTATTGTATGTGAAATATATATGTATATATATGTATATGTGTATATATGTATATGTATATGTATATATATATATGTATGTATATATATATGTATATATATCTTTGTCTTTGTATTTTTATATCTCCATATTTCTTCTTCCATCTCTTCGTCTATCTCCATCTCCATCTCTATCTCTATTTCCTTTCCCCTCTCTCTCAATCTCCCCCCTCTATCTCTCCCTATTTCTATCATTATCTATCCCTCTCTCCCTATTGTAAACATAACATGAGCCTATCAGAAATGGAGTCTAATATCTTCTTGATTCAAAGGGTTTTTTCAATTGTGTTTGGATCCTTGTAAGTGGATGCATAGTTGATTTGAAGCTATCACTTCTCCATTGAGACCTTTGTTGCACAAACAACACCATTTGATGAATTTCCTACCAATTGACCTCATGTACTACACAAATGTATGCAAATAAAAACCAAAATTCTCCTTAATTGACCTTCCACACCTCTTCGGCGTACCCATTGCACAACAAGGTGTGATTGCTAGTTATAGATATTTTAAATAGTATCTATCTTACTATTTTAAGAAATATTAAAAATTTATTAGAATTTATTTTAATTTTGATGAATTTCTTTAATTTTTGTCGTAGTGGTATATCTCTTATATGAATGAATGAGAAGATTTTTAGACTTGTTTGAACTAAAATAGTCAAAGTTTTATGTTTTGACTATTATGACATAGTGTCTTAGCTTAATGATAAGTATAGGAAGATATAGGTTAGACTCAAGATACTAGTGAGGTCATTTCTTCTAAGAAATAAAGGCATGATAAATTTTCCCATGACATGACAATGAATGAATTAAGTAAACTAGCTAACTTTGTATCTAATGATGATCCTAAATTAAGATATAATGATGTAATGGTGTGAATAATATTTATAGTTTATGGATGCTCAACCTATTGTAATTTTTTTTCCTAAAATTGTGTTGAATTGAGGACAAAATTCCTTATTACTTTTTCCAACCATGGGAAATTAAACATGTACCAACCATTTACAACTAATTTTCAAACTACAACTGTTCTAATTCCTTCATTTACACTTGTGTCTTTTCATATTCCATGTTTTGCAACATTTGCAACATTGACAACATTTTGCAAAATTGACAAATTTAAGCAATTTGACCCACCAACGCTCCTAACGACCTAATATGGACTCTAACACACCCAACATGGTCTTAGATGACCTTATTACATAAAACCAACATAAGAAAACCAAAATTGCAACTTGCACTTAACCTACTAAACCTAAGGTGCTCATGCACCATACCCCCAGGCAAAGAAAAGATTCAAGCTCTGCTTGAATAGAAGGTAGCAACTTGAGAATCAAACCTAAAATCCCTTGTGTGATCTTCATAGACCCCTGCATATGACCTTCTTTGAAACATACGACTTTCTTTTTGTATACCTCTCTCTATTACTTGTCTATGTTAGCTTCTTTCTCTCACTCTTGTCCCCTTTATCTTTATCTCTATCCCTCCCTACCCCTCTCTATCTATATCTCATTATCTCTACCTCTACTTCCCCTCTCCCCTTCTATCTCTAGACATGTCTCCCTTTCTCTATCACCTTACCCCTCTCTCTCTCGCTTTTCCCCCCTCTAGGGGAAAGGACCTAGTAGTCAAGAGCATGTTCCAATGCTCGTTATAGCATTTGTTGATTTAATGCCCAATATTTTTAACAATATTATACCAATAGTTGTGACTTTAAAGTTTTTAGTGTTGATCTGAAGAATATACATAATTAAATGAAATGTATTCCTTAGATCTAAAAAGCAACAAATCATGTGATGTCACATCAACGCACTAATAAAACATGACTTGGTGCATAACTATCGGTCTAACTTTTTTTTTGACTTTTTGGATAGTTCAACAAAAGCATGTTGATGTGACATCATATTTGATGATGTGGTCCTGAAACCTTAGTTATAAGCAAGGGACTTGCCAAGTAAGTTGCTGTAAAAAATGAGAGATTTGAAATTTCCAAGTAGGATTTTGAGAAGCGCAAAGTTAAGGTGCTCAACTACTGGGTCCTCTCCCCTCTCTCTCCCGCTCTCCCTATTGCAAACATAACATGAACTTTTGTTAATGGACCTTGATTATCTTCCTAATTCAAAGGTTTTGTTTTAGTTATGTTTGGATCCCTATAAGTGAATGCGTAGTTGATTTGAAGCTATCACTTCTCCATTTAGACCTTTGTTGCACAAACAACATCATTTACTAAATAACCTACCAATAAATCTCATATACTCCACAAATGCATGGAAAAAATAAGAAAAAATAAAAATAAAAAATTTTCTCTAATCGACCTTCCACACCTCTCCGGTGTTGATAACAGGACTTCTACGATAGAGAGAATATTTCGTTTTCGAACACCGTGTATTGGAGCTCTTATCCAAAAACAGTCAATGGAATCAAACGCTTTTCTCGTACGAAGTCAAACAGCGTCCTTCGTTTAGGTAAAAGGAAACGGCAATTCAGCGGAACAAAAAAGATAAAAGAAAGTTTCTTTGGTTGAGGTACTCTCTACGAAACTTCTAAGAAACCGCCCAATCACCCAGTCTCCTACTTCCATGACGCCCACCCACCAAATTTGACCGCTCTTCTCGCATTTCATTTCGGACGCGGTCAATTGATTTATATTTATACTCAGCAATCGATTTGATTTCTCAGTATTAAAACTTTCTTACTCATTTGCTCTTACAGGAAGCAAAGAAACACATAGTTTTCTCAGGAAAAGACAGACTCGGAGGGACGAAGTTAAAGACCTTTCTCAGTATCTATATCTCCAATTATCGGCAACACCTGATAGCGCTTTTCCATTTCTTTTCATGGACACGACGACTCTGGAGATAACGGGAATATCTGCTGATGATCTTCAAAATGTAAGAAAGTTGGGGAGAAGGATGCGCACTTACGCGGTTGTGTGCATGGATGATGTTTGGTCGCAGTGTACATCCACACATGTTGACGGAGTAGGAGGGTGCGATCCAGTCTGGAATGACAAGTTACAGCTGACCCTCCCCAAAGGATCGCCCTATTCCACACCCATCGCTCTCAACATACAAATCTTTTGCAAGACGAGTTATGGGAAGAAAAGCGTGGGATGGACTAAAGTGCCCCTCTCTGAAATCTTCAATGGATACGGACCTCCCGATGGCTTACACTGCCTCAGCTACCGATTGAAGACGGGGAAAGGGAGGGTTAATGGTACCATCCATTTCTCTCTTCGTTTCCTACAACACGTTAATCCTCCTGAATTCTTCATCAATTCTCCGATTTCCACCAGACTTCCACAAAAAGGGGCTTATCAAAACGCTTCTCCTATTCAGCAGCAAAACACGCCAGGGAGCGCGAGTTTAAGTGGCATGTCGATGGGTTATCCTTGCTCATCTCCATATGCCAATGCCAACCACTTATATCCTATTCCACTCTCTGTTTATCCACCGCCGCACCATAAACAGATATATGCGATAAATTAGCTATTTTTATCACAAACCTGATAAATTCTAACAGGTGGTCTGTCATTTTGTGGCTTTAGCTGCTACTTCTGTTCATTCACAGACAGTTTTAGGGCAGGTGTAGCAATGACTGCCGTTAGTAAAAGCTTGCGAAAATACCTTAAAGGCCAACACATTTGTGAGTTGGAGGCAGTTTTAGATTGCTGTGTTTGCAAACGCTTCCTGTCCTCCTTTCGTTTTGAAAGGAATTTTGAATTATGATATTGCTATCAGGATTCAACCGTGTAGTTTCGAGTCAAACTCATTGACCCATGTTTCATGAGTAGTGGTTCAACAAGAACCCATCTCTCATGATATCGAATGGTCCACTTAGCACTCATTGCATCTAGGTGATGCTCAAGAGGTGAAGCACTGGTCCCTCGGGAGGTCACCCATCCCAGTACTGCTCCAGCTCAAGTGGCTTAACGGGGAGTTTTCTCCAAGGTTAAGCCCGCTTGAGTTGTTACCCCATTGCAAAACCTTCAAGTGTTGTGCCTTATGAACCATTCATAATAGAGCCCCTTTAGCTCATCAATTGATAAGTAGGAGGTATTTTTCCACAAATGTCAAATTATGATATTGCTATAGGATTCAACCGTGTAGTTTCGAGTCAAACTCATTGACCCATGTTTCATGAGTAGTGGTTCCAACAAGAACCCATCTCTCATGATATCGAATGGTCCACTTAGCACTCATTGCATCTAGGTGATGCTCACGAGGTGAAGCATCTGGTCCCTCCCTGAGGTCACCCATCCCAGTGCTCCAGCTCAAGCACGCTTAACCAGGGAGTTTTCTCCAAGGTTAAGCCCGCTTGAGTTGTTACCCCATTTGCAAAACCTTCAGCAAGTGTTGTGCCTTATGAACCATTCATAAATAAAACCTTCTCCAAGGAATTTTGAAGTAATTGAATTCCAGCAAATAATTTTTAACTAAAATTGTCAAAAATACAGAAGAACAGGGGAAAAACAGGGCACTACACAAATAAATAAACAGCATACGTTATCAAATTGCTTTACACAAAAAATCAGAAATTTCACTCACACTTATATCAGAATCTAACTCTGTTACCCAATTGATGATTGAGTGTTTCCTTGTATCTCAATGTGCAGCCCAAACCTCTTTTATTATTGCATATTAAAATGTTCCATTTTATAGAGTATTCTACAGAAAATTCTAGACACTTTTTAGACCTTTCGCTGTCAAATCATACAATCTATAATCCTTATGTTTGACATTTCACTTTAATCCATAAATACTTAGGTTCTATTTTTTTTTTTAAGGTTGTTTCAATATTGCCGATAGCATTTGAACATGTTGCCTCTTTTTATTTCCCTTGTTAAATAGTTTTTCCAAACAACCAGGCTCCACTTAAGTTTTGGGTGATGGCATATCATAAGTCAACAATGAATTAGAAATAAAACTGCATGAGACAAAGCAAGAATATAAAAATTTGAATTAGGTTATGATGAGGTTGGGACTTTAATAAGCTTGAACAAGGTACACAATAAATAAAAAATAGCATAAAGGTAAGAATGAGACTCAAGGGTAGTAGATATGGCTAGGCAAAGGAATAAGAATGAAATCATAATTTGAATGCCTCAAATTAGGGGACCAAAATAATATAGGGGTCAAAAATAGTCTCAAGTATAAGATTTATTGTCAACACATTTTATAAATACAATAAATTAAGGGAGGCATATATTGTCACTAACATCTTTTTTTGAGCTTGTGGAAAGTTATAGGTATCAATACAAAGATTCACTCCATGTCCAAATGGAGATTGATTACATGACATGACAATCCTAATATTCCATATTTTGATCACATGATGTGGCATTACCTAATACGGTACACCAAGTCCTATATAGATGGAATTTTTTAACCCTATTCTTATTTTTTCCTTTTTCTTAATGTCCAATTAAATATATGATTTAAGTTTATTCCAATTTGAGATAGGTGATACTCATTGCATACTTTTCTTTCTTTTAGAATTTCCCATGGAACACTCATATTGAGGATGAACACAAACAATGAGTTCTAGGGGGTTCCATGATTTTACATGGAGCATAGTATCTTTTTTATGTTTGAGTATTATTTTTATGTATGTTTTTTATTTCTCATTTACCTTGAAATACATGTTCATATTAGGATTCACATGCACCTCAAAGTGGAGGAAATACATGTTCATATTAGGATTCATATTAGGTTCCATGATTTTACATGGAGCATAGTATCTTTTTTATGTTTGAGTATTATTTTTATGTATGTTTTTTATTTCTCATTTACCTTGAAATACATGTTCATATTAGGATTCACATGCACCTCAAAGTGGAGGAAAAATTTAATGATGGATTTAGTATACCCATACCAATTCCCATTTAGTTTTTGTTCCATTTTGATATAAAACTTTGATATGATTACTTAGTGACATGTAATACTTTTGTGCTAAGTGTGGCTCCTTCCCTTATTTCTATTAACCCTCATTTACTCTAGCTTCACATTTTTATACATTTATCTTTATCCCTATCCTATTCACATTATTCTCATGCATTCCCATTATTTATTAAAAAAAAAACAAAATTATAATAATCAATTCATGTCCATTCATTATAATCATTGAGAGTGGTCAAGGTACACATTTGTGTAATGATTTGTTAGGTATTTAAAACATTCATTTGAACATATATTCATCATCTAGGAATCATTTGAAATTCTAGAGCATACAAGGAACATTTGTAGAATTACTTTGTTATGAAACATGAAAATGAATTAACATATTGTATTAAAATTACCATCTAGATCACTTGCATGCTTGTCTATTGTATGTTAATCTTTGACAACCATAAAGAAATTTAATCAAGGGAGCAACTGAAGAGAACTTGTCCCTTAGCTATTTGATAGTCATGTAAAGGTATTATTGAATATTATCATTCCAAATAGCAAAGAATTTGTCAAGGAATTCAATGAATTAAAATATAAAGGCATGCAAATGATAAAATCAAATATGTGTATTAAAGAACTAATTCATAGGAACTAAAGTAAACTATAAAAATGAACTTGATCAAGATAAAAGATACATCTTGATCAAAATCCGAAACAAAAATAAAGAGAGATCCTATTTCTAATTGTAAAACAATTACAAATTCCAAAACTACAACGAACTTTTTTATCATCGAACCTTGAAGTAAAAGCTACTAATTTAAAACTATCACACCCATACATCTTCCATTGAATTAATCTTTGTGATTAAATTAGCTTAGAGGGAAAGGTCGTTTTCCTTTGGTATAATACTTTATAGCAAATCTAGAAAAAAAAGGAAGCCGGATTTGTCTTGGCAACTCCCTTGCTAAAAATATTTACAAACTCTTTTCCAAACATAAACTATAACGTTATCTAACTGGTATTTACGGTTTGTTATTTGGCAGTTGTTTATTTATGGATGCTTTCCAAGTGCCGCTTCCAGTAATATTTGCTGCTCTTTACCAAAGAGCTGTCCGCCTAAAACTTTCAAAGCCAAAGGAAAGCCAAACCACGCGTGATAACCATCTCTCCCACCGTAGCTTGCCAATTTAGTGCAACAGGAATGCGTGCCAACAAAATAGCTCTTGCATTTTAAGATTGTATATTTCTAGGAAACACGTTCTTTCTTAGCGTGCAAGTTTTGTATTGCAAAAGGAAGATTCCAATATTTTTTATAAATTGCTTTCAAACAGCGCACGATTACCCACTAGTTAGTGATGCCTTTTTCTTTGATTGCTATGCAAACCGTCCGAGAGTTTATTTAAGGGAGGCAATACACCAAGAAGAGTTCTTTCGGAGTACTTATTCTTAAATCAGCATGAATATGCGATGTTAGTTCCACCAGACTTGAATTAAGAGTGTTGACATTTATCTCTGACCTCAAAACGCGTCGGTACGCGGCGAATGGCTCGATATATAGTCGAGCCTGTGGATGCAAAATTGTTCTGCAAGTTGGGGTGATAGCCACATAGTTTTCTCAAAACAAGAGTAAAGCAACCCAAATTAAGAGTCTTAGGAGGAAAAAGGCAAGTGAATAGTTACATAGTTTTCTTCGAAGAGAAGAGACGCAAATTAAGGTTTAAGCCACAGTTGAAAACCGTTGTCGTAAATGGAGGTGACGATTTTATCTGCGGATGGTCTGAAAAATGTAAGAAAACTGGGCGGAAGAATGCGCACTTATGCCGTTGTAAGGGGCAGCGACGATGTTAATTCGAGTGTATCTACGCGGATTGACAAAGATGGCGGGTGTAATCCTGTTTGGAATGAGAAGCTGCAGCTGAAACGTAGCATCGGATTGCATATTTATTCTCTAAACATTCAAATATATTGCAAGACAAGTTTTGGAAAGAGAGTAGTGGGATGGACCAAAGTGCCCTTGTCCGACATAACTTTGGGCTACGGATCACCAAACGGTTTACATTACCTGAGCTATCGATTGAAGACGAAAAATGGAAAGCGCAGTGGTACCATCGATCTCTCTTTGCGGATTTTGACTCAGCTCAACCGCCCTCAGGCTTTTAATCCTTCCATTTCCAAGTTTCCAGGCCAAGGAAGTGGTGAAAACAATTATCCTTTCTCAAACGGAACTTTGGCACCTGGGCGTCATCAGCTGCAGCAGAACGTAGCAGTGAATGCGAATGTAATTGGGGTGCCATCGACGTGGATGGGTTATCCTCACTCATCTCCATACTTATCTGCTCCATCATCCATTTATCCACCGCCACAATATTAGATATATTATATCATATCTTTGAGACATTAAATATTTTGTTGCTATTTTATTATTGTTTGGTGAGGAAGGTTTATATCACCCTCTTAATACAGGGACTAGTCCACCTACAAAACCAGTTGTCAACGTGTTATTCAAGTTACAAGATAACTGTACTAGTTAAAGCTCAGCCTATCAAGTTTCATAGTTGCTCAGCCTATCAAGTTTCATAGCTGTGCATAATTTGTTTAGAGGACTTTTTATTATTGATTTAATAATTATTCTTTATATGAATACAATCGGATGATTTTTGTGATCGACGAGTTAGAATGATACAAAATGATTGAGAAAGATCTAATTATTCAATAATTTTAGCAATATAAAACAAAATAGATAATATCAATAGATAATATCACTACTTTAATAAGCTATTTTTTTTAGAAATCAGATCTTCGCCCTTTTTTTTTTTTGATCAGCAAGAGGCAAAGCCAAATTTTATTAATATATCTAATATCAAAGGATCTTACATATATTACAAGATATTCATTATAAGCTTATACTCCAAACCAAAACAGCAACCGTTTTTGTCAGGATATAAACATCTCAAAGAGCAACCATTCTCGTCCATTTTTAAGTTATATTTTTCTTCTCATCAATGAAAGAGATAATATCACTACTTTAAAAAGCCAAACTTTTTTAGAAATTTAAAAAAAAAACTTTTTAAGAAATCAAATCTTGCATGAGTGTGCATTCCTTTTTAATTTATATTCTTTCTAATTTCTATTGCATAAATTTGCAAAAAAGAAAATACATGGAATCTCATGCAAGGACATGCATAGGATCAAAAAAATAAAATCTCCACTTTAAAAAGATAAACTTTTTTGAGATAAAATCTCTACGCATTCTTACATCCATTTTTAAGATAATTACTTTTAAAGAAACAAAAGATAATAATCTATATTTTTGTATAAATCATAGTTTTAATTTTATTGCAAAGCATTTGAAATTCTTTATTTTGTAGTATTGTTTCAATTTTTTAATTTTTTTAGTTTTTTTTTAAATTAATGTAAAATTTATGTATTTTAATTACTAATAAATATATTATGGATAGTATATCTACTTTCTATTTACATTAATTTTAAATGATTCAACTTGATAATATTGTTAAATTTATTTATTTTATTGTTAATGCAAACTCTTAATATAGAGATAAAAATCCATGGAATCTCATTCAAGAACATGTAGAGGATTAAGATATAAATGATGACTTTACTAGGGTGATTAAGTGATAAAATTGCTACTTAAAAACTAAACATTTTTTAGATCAAATATCTGCATGCTCTTACATTCCTTTTTAAATTATAATTATTTGTAAGGAAACAAAGGATGAACATCTAACTTATGCTATAAATCATAATTTTACCTTCATTACAAAACATTTGAAACTCTTTAGTTTGTAGTGTGATTTTAATTATTTAATTTTAAAATATTTTTATTTTCTAAAATTAATATTTTAACTAAATTAAAACAATTGATATACTTAATCAAGGGAAAAACAATGGTATATAGATAAATATAATTTATTTTATATATATATATGGAATTTTATTTTTATATGTTAGATTATAATATTATGAGGCGTCGTATATCTAAATTAGAAGTTATCATTTGGTTAAACTATCACAAGTAAATGATCCAACCCATCAAAAATATTCAAGGGTCAAATAAAGATCAATCATACTAAAAAAAAAACTTTGATAAATGATATAATAAAAAATAGATCATTATTCTCACTATTTTAATACAACTAATTTTCTATAAGATAGACATACATTATTCAAGGGTCTAAAAGATGGATCAAACCTATTTGAAAAGATAAACCCAACTCCCAACCATATCAAATTGGAGTCGAGATACCTTTTTGAAGGGTCTCTTTATGAAAAAAGAGAAAAACATGATTACATACAAATTGGGTTTATTGGCCTTTCAAAGAGCATTGAGTGTCACTTCATCATGTAATAAATCCTTGTGCTCATCAATCTATTTATGTTACTTAATGCATGATGGGATTCGAGGATAATTTTTCTTTTAACAAATAAATGGTCCTCTCCATCTCCATCTCTATATTCCTCTCTATCTTTATATCCTTAAACCCCTCTCTCTCTCAGTCTTCCCCCTCTATCTCTCCCTCTTTCTATCCCTACCTCTTCCTCTCTCACTATTGCGAACATAAAATGAACCTATTTATAATGGAGCTTGATTATCTTCTTGATTCAAATAAAATAATCATGTTTGGATCCTTGTAAGTGGATGCATAGTTGATTTGAAGCTATCACTTCTCTATTGATACCATTGTTGGAGCATATTATGGTTCCCCTTGGTATCCATATTCACTAGGCAATATGTATACAAAATATGTGAAAGATCTTCTTCATCTCCATGTGTGTCTCTATCTTCCTCTCTATTTCTACCCCCTATCTCTACCTCCTTACCTTGCCCTGCATCTGTCTCTTCTCCCTCTATCCTTCCCACTTTATCTATCTCTCTATCACTTCCCATATTTATCTCTCCCTCTCTTCATCTCTATTTGTCTATATCTACTTTCTTTCTCTTTTGTTTATATCTCTTCAGGCTCCTCTCTCTCTCTCTCTCTCTCTCTCTCTCTCTCTCTCTCTCTCTCTCTCTCTCTCTATATATATATATATATATATATATATATGTATGTATGTATGTATGTATGTATGTATGTATGTATGTATGTATGTATATTTTCCTTTGTATATCTATGTCTCCATATTTCTTCTTCCATATCTCTATCTATCTTTATCTCATTACCTCTCCATATCTATCTACCTCTATAGCTCTCCCTCTATATATCAATTCATCAAGCTCTCTCTTATTATCTCCCTCTCTATATATTTATCTTTCTCTTTACATCTCCCTCTCATTCTCCTTATCCCTCTCCTTCATTTCCATCTCCATCTCCATCTCCATCTCCATCTCCATCTCTATCTCTATATTCCTCTCTATCTTTATATCCTTAAACGCCTCTCTCTTTGTCTTCCCCCTCTATCTCTCCCTCTTTCTATCCCTACCTCTCCCTCTCTCACTATTGCGAACATAAAATGAACCTATTTATAATGGAGCTTTATTATCTTCTTGATTCAAAAAAAATAATCATGTTTGGATCATTGTAAGTGGATGCATAGTTGATTTGAAGCTATCACTTCTCTATTGATACCATTGTTGGAGCATATTATGGTGCCCCTTGGTATCCATATTCACTAGGCAATATGTATACAAAATATGTGAAAGATCTTCTTCATCTCCATGTATGTCTCTATCTTCCTCTCTATGTCTACCCCCTATCTCTACCTCCTTACCTCTCCCTACATCTGTCTCTTCTCCCTCTATCCTTCCCACTTTATCTATCTCTCTATCACTTCCCATATTTATCTCTCCCTCTCTTCATCTCTATTTGTCTATATCTACTTCTCTTTGTTTGTCTATCTCTTCAAGTATCTCTCTCTCTCTCTCTCTCTCTCTCTCTCTCTCTCTCTCTCTATATATATATATATATATATATATATATATATATATATATATATATATATATATATATATATATATATATATATATATATATATATATATATATATATATATATGTATGTATGTATGTATGTATGTATGTATGTATGTATGTATGTATGTATGTATGTATGTATGTATGTATGTATGTATGTATATATATTTTCCTTTGTATATCTATGTCTCCATATTTCTTCTTCCATATCTCTATCTATCTCTATCTCATTACCTCTCCATATCTATCTACCTCTATAGCTCTCCCTCTATATATCAATTCATCAAGCTCTCTCTTATTATCTCCCTCTCTACATATTTATCTTTCTCTTTACATCTCCCTCTCATTCTCCTTATCCCTCTCCTTCATTTCCATCTCCATCTCCATCTCCATCTATATCTCCTTTCCCCTCTCTCTCAATCTCCCCCCTTTATCTCTCCCACTTTCTATCATTATCCATCCCTCTCTCCCTCTCTCCCTATTGTAAACATAACATGAGCCTATTGGTAATGGAGTCTAATTATCTTCTTGATTCATAGTTTTTTTTCAATTGTGTTTGGATCCTTGTAAGTGGATGCATAGTTGATTTGAAGCTATCAAGTTTCTCCATTGAGACCTTTGTTGCACAAACAACACCATTTGATGAATTCTCTACCTATTGACCGCATGTACTACACAAATGTATGCAAATAAAAACCAAAATTCTCCTTAATTGACCTTCCACACCTCTTTAGCATACCCATTGCACAACAAGGTTTGATTGCTAGTTATAGATATTTTAAATAGTATCTATCTTATTATTTTAAGAACTATTAAAAATTTATTAGAATTTATTTTAATTTTGATGAATTTCTTTAATTATTGTCATAGTGGTATATCTCTTATATGAATGAATGAGAAGATTTTTAGACTTATTTGAACTAAAATAGTCATTTTTTTGTGTTTTGACTATTATGACAATGTCTTAGCTTAATGATAAGTATAGGAAGATATCTAGGTTAGACTCAAGATACTAGTGAGGTCATTTCTTCTAAGAAATAAAGGCATGATAAATTTTCCCATGACATGACAATGAATGAATTAAGTAAACTAGCTAACTTTGTATTTAATGATGATCTTAAATTAAGATATAATGATCTAATGGTGTGAATAATATTTATACTTTATGGATGCTCAACCTACTCTAAAAATATTCCTAAAATTGTGTTGAGTTGAGGAGAGAATTCCTTATTACTTTTGCCAACCATGCCCGTAATAAATGACAAGCATTACCAACTATAGTTTTTTTCCCTTTCATATCTATTTGGTGGATAATTATATGCTAAGCTTTATGATTGATAAAACAATATATTGTTATGCCCCCAAAAGTAGAATATTGCATGATATTACCATTTTGGGTGTAATTTAGTCTAATAAATACCATATTTACAAGAGAAGATTTAGTGTATTGAATGGTCATTGAGATTAATTTATGAGTATGTATTTATCTATGTACATACAATATGTGTTTGAAAAGAAGCCATCTCATATGGGTTATTAGTGTTATTAGTGTTATTAGTGTGGTAGTAATTTTGACCCCAAGACCTTTACGACCATGTGTATGGGTTAATGGATCCCTATATGTGATATTGTAATCAAATTAATTAGTCTATGATGTAAACTCTTAATCCATGTAGTTGTAAATAAATATTGTTGTACCTTCTAAATGTTAGATTGATTGACCAAGATTGATGCAAAAGCTAACTTATTGCCACCACAACTACGGTTAAGAAAGGGAATATATGAAAACATAGGTAGATGATTGATTTCCCTCACTCATCTCCATACTGCTCCATCATTCATTTATCCATTACAACAATATTAGCTAGATTTTTTCATAGCTAAGAGACATTAAATATTTTGTTGTCATTTATTCTTGTTTGGTGAGGAAGGTTTATATCACCCTACTAATACATAGTGTACTCTATCTATAACTTCAATTGTAAATACATTAGTCAAGTTACAAGGTAACCATACTAGTTAAAAGGGAAGCCTATCAAATCTCAAAGATGTGCATAATTTTTTAAGAGGAATATTTATGGGTATGTGCAGGATCATCATGGAAAAAACAAGCCCTTAAGTGGCAAAAAATTCAAAATAATTAGAGTTAGGAAACTTGACATGCAAATTTAAATAAGTTATCTATATTATTTCAAAAATATGTAAGAATAGAATCTGTAGAAAATTGAATGTAGTTTCTAAACTACTAGGTTTATTTTTTTAAAAAGAGAAAATCTATTTGGTAAAAATTTGAAATTTCAATGCAGTAGTACTCAAATTTCGGAAAAATAAGAAGTAGGTGTCTATCTAACCACCTAACCATAATAAAATGATAATATTTTTTATAAGATTTATATATAAGTAGAGGACCCATGTCCAGATGTGATGCATATTTTTTTGTAATTTTTTTCCAACTAAATAATTAATTATGAATTTTTTATTACAAATTTTAAAAAATCTAAAACTTGTATGTCTAACCACCTTAACTTGGTCAAAATTCATGAAATTCAATTTTTTTAATCCTATAGTACTCAGCATAGAATGTGACGATGTTTTGGATTCAAAAAATGTGTGATCTTTGAAAGCTATAGATGTTTTTCAATCCTATCAATCGACTTTAGTTGTAATTCAAATAGAAAATGAATAATAATTATTTATTAAATTCAAAGTAAAGCATAATTTATATTAGTGGAAAGTTGAGAATCTCCTTTAAAACCCTTTTGTTTCATCAATTTTGGGTAAAAAAAAGTCATCAACCACATACCCTACACATACCCATCATATCGCCACTTTTTGGCCCGTCATGATCCTGCACATACCCTTATTAATATTTTAATAATTAATATCAATTGTGATGTAGGAAAAAAGGATATAGGTCTAAGTTACACTTTTTAACCTACAACATTGGGGGACCTAAAAATGATCATAAAAGACCACTCAACTACTATCCTCAAGGAAGAGCCAAAATGGTTGATCAAGCTTTTGGTCCTCTTTATGGGTTTGATTAGGAGTTGAATTGAGATGAATGGATGTGATGTGTGTAATTTTGTAAATGTAAACTAGGTTAACTAGACAACTACAAAAATTGATGAAAATTCAAAATGACATAGAACTGTATGATAGAAACTAAAAAAAAAAAGAGTAGAGGTAGAGAAACTTGGAATTCAAATCTAAGCTCAAACTAATTGGTGAGGGGTGTGGGCACCCTAGACTAAGAATTAGGGTTTAAGGAATCTTAAAATGGGTACAAGTGGGTTATAATTTTTAGGTGCGTCCCTATCAAACTAAGCTTCAAAACTTTGTCTATTGGGTGAGTGCAAGATCATCATGGGCCAAATAGTGGCAATGTCAAAAAATATGATTTGAGTTAGGAAAATTTGTGGAAATTAACTTTGGCTTTTTAGTTGAGTTGGTAAAAAGTATAATTTATATGGTAAACACCAAAGAAAAATAGATATATGTTAATAACAAATATATGCTTTTAAAAAATGGATATCTGATATTAAATATAAAAAAATAATATCTATTATTGTAGATAAAATGGATATTTATTCCTTGTAGAGAATGGATATTCATTATTTATAATATATTAGGTATCTTACAAAACGAGTCACATGCATTATAATGATATAATATATAATAATTATTATAATATATATAATTATAATAATTATATATTATATAACAATATTAATATAAGAAGACTTGATTCACTCTACGATGACTTTGGCATTCTCCTGCATTCTGCAAAAAGCTACAACCTACTCTCTCGCCATTGTGTTGACTCATTATATTTTAGAATATGCAAGGGATGATGCTCAGATGTGAGAAATGCAAGCAAATTCTTGGAGACAAGGTGGAAACAATGAAGGATTTTGTTGTGATTCCAAGAAGGAAACAGAGATGGGAAATTCAAACCCTCTAGCACTTGGCTCCTGCAACGATTTGTATGGGGGTTGTCCCAGACCCGTTCCTCTCCATCATAACCATGGCGAGGATGGGTTGCCTAACCCAAATGGGGCGGGGTTGGCCTCCAAACTATCATCACGATCGTGCCCTAGTCCAATTAGGGCTACTAGTTTGTGCCCTGATGACATTCGATCCCCCCGCAACCCTATTCCTAGCACACCAATGCTTGATTATTGCTCTAGCAGTAGGACTTCTGGCTCGACAATTGTAAACTCCTTCAGGGATATGGCAGATCTGGAAACTAGTAAGCAAATCAATTGGCTCCTCCCATGTGCCACCAACCCCCCAACAATGGTCAGATTGGGTGAGGAGATCTGCAAGGAGGTTATAGAAAATGAGACATATTTCATTGATTTGGGTTTGACTGGAAGATTCAAAGGGTTCTGGCCAAGCCTTTCTATGCTACATCAGTGGATCACCAAAACATGGTGCCCTATTTTGGATGGTGATGTTGAGATTTGTCCTTGTGCACTGGTATTTTTCATGGTCATTTTTTAGAATGTGCGAGACAGGAATACAATATTATGTGACTACTAATGGAGGTTTGATCTACACCTTCTTATGTTGAAATCATGGCACCCCTCTTTCAACCCTCTCACTAAGTTGTTTGTTGCTACTCCAACCTAGGTAAGACTACCAAACCTTCCACTACAATTTTGGTTTGATTCTTGTTTCAAAGCCATTGGCAATTCATTGGGGAAGTTCTTGGGGGTTGATGAGAGCTCATCAAATTACATGCACACAACCTACGCTCACATTCTAGTGGAGTTGGACACATCCAGGGCACTTGTGGATAAAGTATCTATAAATACTATCGATGGAAGTTGGGTTTAGTTAATAGATTATGAGGGTCTACCATTTCGTTGATGCAATTGTTTTAGTACCATACATATTTTTTCTAACGATACTAAATGGAGATGTGACTACCAAGCCACATGGTGGAAAGATGTTTCACCTCAGCATTATTCCATAGAACAGGAAGAGTGACACAAGGAAGAGACAGTTATCAATGATACCCCAACAATCAGGGATGGTGCTCAGATGGCACTACCATGTAACTCACCACAAAATATGGAGGGAAAGAAAGACTCCTCAACGGGAAGAAATAAAAAACTGGAAGCTAAGGATCCAAAACCTAGCAAAGAGATGGTAGATTAGACATTAAGAGTAATGACCTTGGTTTCTAAGGAAGAAAAAAAAACCCCTCTTCTAGAAGCTAAGGAGCCAAAATCATGCAAATCGGTGGTAGAATAGGCAACAAATGCAATGTCTTTGAGTTGTGAGAAAAAACAAAATTCCCCTCAACACTCGAGGGAGGATGTGGGTGCTAAGGATACATAGGGAAATTGGACCATGGTTGAAAGGAAAAGGAAGAAAAATGAGGTCTTGTTTAACATGCAACTTTGCTCCCATTCCATACATGGGGCAAAGGAATAGTGTTTCTTTGGACGGGTTGTGGGGCTTTAGCTTTGGGGTGGTGGTTTTGGCCCCAAGTTATGGAGCTTTTTTTTGGTGTGGGCGGCATGTTGTTTGAACAAGGAAAACTCATCTTTTAGTTGGTGCATAAAATTAACTCATTATTGCTTTGAAGGATAAAATTGACAATTGTTTTCTTTGTTTTGTGATTTTCATTTTTGTTGGTGAATGTGTATGCAATTCTCTCGTGTCATTTGGAAATCATGAGAAACAGAAATAACTTTGATGCCTCTGCTTTCAAATGTAGGAGATGGGTGGACAGGTCAATATTGGGTTATGGGATACTAGAAATAACTTTCATTGTAATTTTGTTGATCAATACAAAGGGTGATGCCCCTTAGCACCTATTTAGCTATCTAAAAAAAAATTATATATATTATATAATAATAGTAATAATATTATGTTATCATATATGATTATATATTATTATATTATTGTATATTATTATGTATTATATAATAATAATATTATATATTAATGGGTGATCCCACAATACTGGTTTTCAATTTTTGGCCAAATTGAGCACTGAACTAATTTTTTCTAACTATATCTTCACTTTCGGGCACCTATAGTGGCTAAACTGTGAGGAATTTGAAGATGATGCAAACTAGTGATTTGTGACATTTTGTCTATAGATTCTAAATATAATTTTTTCAAAAATTTTGGAATCAGATTGCACTTCTTTTTCCATCTCCTGAACGAAAACTAGTTTTTCAGTAAACACCATTTTTAAGGAGTGACGCTCACCGTATAACACAACTTTTTTTCCATGAAGGATAATTTTTTTTTTTTTAATTTAGATTTGTAACTATGATATCTAGTTCTTCCAATTGGTTTCATATAGTGTTTTATTGAATATTTTTTCCTTAATCAAGTTTTGAATTCAAATCGATTACAATCCAGAAATAGGCGACAGATAACACAACTTTTTTTGTATGTATCAAACTTCTTCTTTTTTTGTTGGATCAAGGAATTCAATATCTGGTGCACTCATACTTTTCAAAAAAAAAAAATTATAATCTTCTATTTTTCCACATGTGCTAATGTGAGAACTTGATTTTTGTGAAAAACCTACATCTCACAAGAAATAAAAAATAAATATAATAATTAAATTAAATTATTTAAAATTATACTTTTGGGAAGCTTATAATAAGGACTACATACTTACAAAAAATAAATTTTAAATGAATTCATTTGATCCCCCAAAAGGTAAATCAAAAGTGGTTTTTATCAGCATTTTGATAGGTGTAAAGGAGACTCCATTATAGGTATGGTTTAAAACTAGCAGGGTTCTATCCAAGGGGGTTTGATCTAAGGTAGCTTGATAAAACCCTCTTCAATTGGAATGCTTTAAATGGAAATTTTTAAGGCTTAAATCATTATATTTTATAAAAATATGTGATTTCACCAAAAATCAGAATCTCCCAATTTGTAAACCAACTTTGTGGGATCACCCTAATATATTATATATTATTATATTACTATATATTATATATTATTATATAATATAATAATATTATATATTAGTATAATTGTTATCACTAAATATGCACCCTAGCTAAGTTGCAGAACTCAACCTACTTGTGGAACATGAGAATATCTTCCTGAGTGTGGGCTCAAATGCTAGAGATCAACCTCCAAAAAGGGTTGGTTCCCATGTTTCACTAGTAGGTTGAGTTTTGCAACTTAGCCAAGGTGCATATTTAGTGATAATAGTTTTTGGCACACCCGATGGGACTATTTTAACTATCATAGTTCAAAACTTGTCCTTTGCATTGCTAGTATTTGGTGTGTATGCTAGCAAATTCTACCTTTCGAGGAAAAATCATCACACACTTGGTGACTCCAAGTTTTATCTACTAGTTTCAAGAGGAATAGTGCTGGTATGTACTTATTTTTTGCAAAAAGTTAGACTTCATTATTCTAGTTTTAAGAACATTAGCATGAATGTCCAACTTGTTCAAATGTTATATCATGTCTTCATTTCATGGAAGCATGTTTTATAACACTCCATTCCATGAAAATGTTACTTATATGCCCTCTTGTACCAGACATATCAAACTAGACAACTTGTTGGTTTCATCCCAAATGACCTTGCAATAGCATCTTATCAACATACTTACCATGTTTTCCACCCACCCACCCTTGGCAGCCTTTTAATCAATCTCAAGAAGTTATTGCTATGCCAAACCAGCCTTATTACCTTCCCAGTTAACCCAAAAATACTAACAATATGGGGATTAGTGACATCAAAATAATATTGATAGACTTCAATAAGTAGTTGGGTGACATCAAGAAACGACAAGAATTTGATTTGTAGTAGGAAGAGTTGGCTTACCAAGGCTATCAATTCCAACAGGATATAGATGCACAGAGGAAGCAATATGAAGAGTTTTTTGCAAAAGATATTTATACCAAACTAGAGCAGATGATTTTATTACTTTCCCAAGTACAAAGGCTAGAATTCCAATCAACCTCTTGCATTCCAGATTAGCCTGTGAAAGAGGAGGCTCCTAAGTACAAGTTTCCAAGTTTCAAAAAAGATAAGTCTCATGAATTCTCAAGTAAGTGTTCTAAATTTGAAATACCAAGTTTTGGGGGGCACTTTTCCATTACAAGACCATGTGTTTGAGAAAATTCAATCTACTATTTCTCATGAAGATCCCCTTCAAGAGATCCTTGAGAAACTCAGTAGATTCCCCAAAATCATCCACCAAATCAGCATTCTCATCCTAATTCACCATTTATCCTTACAAAGGTGGACCTATTGTTTATCAAGATAGTTGGTTCAATGACAAAGAGGAGGATTTTTTGAGGTAAGGGAAGAAAAAATTGCATTTGATGAACTTGTACATGTTGGAAAAAATGAAAAATTGGACTTCTTACAAAAGGTTGATGAGCATGCTTAAAGAGGAGAATAGGTTGAAAAAGAAAGTAAGAAAGGTTGAATGTGAAGTTTTGATTGACTTGTTTAATGAGCTTCCATTTTTTTTGAATGTGAGGAAAATATGCCAATGTCTATGCCAACAAATCAATTAGAACAAAAAATGAAAAGCAAGGAGGAGGTGGTGAAAAAGAAGAGTCTACATTATGGTTTGATGAGTTGGCCTCTTTTGTTGAATAAGATAATGAAGATATGCTCATAAAAACATCAACATCAACTTTGGGAAAATTGGGATATACAAACAGTCTTGTTAGGGTGCTAGTATACCAAGAGAAAAATAAGTAAACCTTGTTTTGAAGAATGAATAGATTAACATACACATGGAGAGAACAAGCTAGAAGTTGATGAAGATAGCTTTTTCCAACATCATAGAAGACTTTTTCCAAGATAGTGCTTCTTGAATCAGAAAATTGTGAGAAACACAAACTAGAGGAGAAGGAAGCCATGTTCTCATTTGAACAACATGAACCTAATCATTCTAATATACATGCGTCTGTTAAAGAGGCAGTCCAAAAAGAAGAAGCCAACAATGAGAATTTGAAGTTTCTTCATTCAAGAGGGTGTCCTATCAGACATTTAGCTAGCATGAAGGACCACAAAATTGTTGAAAGGAACAAGACAACTAAGAGGGGTGGTGAATCTATTGTCACCAAATTCAAACACAAAACTTCAAACACTTATCAACTTCACAACCACTCAATTATGTTATTAAGTATGAACATGAAATGCAGATAATAGAAAGCAAAATCAACACAATGAACACCAGATTTACGTGGAAAACCCAATAAGGGAAAAATCATGCGGTGAGGCTTAGCTCACAATATAAAGTAATTGCAAAACCAAATACAAAAGGCTCACTACCAAGGGCTCATTGTCCAAATACAAAGGCTCACTGCCTACAGAAAGGACTCATTGTCCAATAGGGAGACTCACTACCTTCAGATACAAAATATTATAGAAAGATCCACCATAGCAAATTACACACACCTGTAGCCTTGATCAGAAGAATTGTAGACATCATCAGCTCACTGCTTCCAGGAATCTAACACATTAAAGTATTGCTGCCTTAATTCACTTTCACACAACTCTGCTTCTCAAACTTGTTTCTTGATTCATTCATTCGCAACATTTTGACTTGTATTTATACCCTATTCAACCTTAGAATCTTTCTCCAAGGTCAGCTACACACGCTTCATTTCCTAAATACAAATTAATTTGGAAACTCAACATTCCCACGGTGGAAAGGAATGAGAGCGAACCAAACCAACACTTAACCAAGACCCAAAACATCATTTCAGATCAATCACACACTTAATTAATTCTTAATCCTTCGTATGAAGTGTAAACACCAAGTCGGCCAAACTTAATGAAAACACAAGTGAACTTTGAAGTACATGCTTCCACATCAAGAAGATAACATGTGGATGACACAACATGCTTCACCAATCACCATAACACATCTCAAATTCCTTTATACTTATTTGCATTAGTTGCAACAACCTTTAAACTTAGAATACTTCTCACCAGTCCGTCTGAACTATACAAACACACACAGCAACTTTGAAACTCAACTTTCGAAGCACCAGACCATGAACATCTTTTCTAGAACATAGATAATGTCATTACACGACATCATCCAGATCTGTGAGACCTGAAACAAACCAGCAAGGGACTGCGGAGCAAAAGCATTTCTCCCAGTCCACAGAAAAATAGCTCTACCAACCTAGTTCACATACCGGTGAACATATCTTTCACTCTCCATCAAACCAAAAGCTACAAACCAAGAGATATCACCAATATATTCCCAAAAACAACACCTCAGATTCGCACAAGCATAGGATCAACACAGAAGAAATGCGGAGTACATTCTGAACATACACACAACTCTAACTTCTCTATTAATTTTCTCAAAATCACTTGGTAACCCATCATATCAATACATCTGCAACATCACAAAGATAGCTCCATGTACTCACAACATCTCATCAGCATCTCAACTATACATGCACAACCTACAACATCTTGTACTGTGTTGACATTAATGACAACATTAATGACAACATCAATGAAAACACAACCAAACTTACTCATACTTGCAACAATCTCCCCCTTTGTCATTGATGGCAACACATGATGTGAAAAACCATCAAAGACACATTCTCAATATTCTCTCTTCCTTTTAGCTTCTGCTATATCTCTCCCCTTTTACTGTTTTTCACATGACACTCTCTCCCCCTTTGACATAAATGGAAAAGACAACAAATTTTGATCACTCCCCCTTAGGAGTGCACCCACACAACTCATACTACAACAATGAAACTTTATACTCCCCCTGCGGAGTAGACCCATCCATCAGTCCAAATAAATGAAGAATCTACAAATCCACTGGACTGATGCACCTCCATGTGCACCTATTTAGAAGAAGGAGGGCCAATGACCCCCAACTTCTCCCTAAAATAGTCAAAAGTATCCTTCAAAAGATCCTTGGTAAATATGTCTGCAATTTGATCCTTTGCAGGCACGTAATCCACTCTAACTTCATTCTTCAACACTTTTTCCCTCAAGAAATGATATATGATAGATATATGTTTTGTCCTTGAGTGAATTACTAGATTCTTTGAAATATTTATAGCACTTATATTATCATAGAAGATAGGTATAGGCTCATCACATATCACTCCAATATCCTTTAATGTTTGCTTCATCCACAAAACCTATGTGCAGTAAGATGTTGCAGCAACATACTTAGCTTCTGCAGTGGATAAAGAAAATGAATCATGTTTCTTACTAATCCATGAAACCAATCTTCCACCAAGAAAGAAATCACCAAAACTAGTACTCTTTCAGTCATCTACACAACCAACCCAATCAGCATCAGTGTAAGCATTCAAAATGAAATCAGTATCCTTAGAAGACCAAACGCCATAATCCGAAGTGCCCTTAAGATATCTAAATATCCTCTTTACAGTTGTAACATGTGCTTATTTTGGTTCTTCTTGAAATATGGCAACTAAACATACTACACGCATGATATTCGGTCTTGTAGCAGTAAGATACAGCAGTCAGGTATGTGTAGGATCATGATGGGCCAAAAAGTGGCAATATGATGGGTATGTGGCTGATGACTATTTTTCTACCCAAAATTGATGAAATGAAAAGGGTTTTTAAAAGAGATTCTCAGCATTCCACCAATATAAATTATGCTTTACTTTGAATTTAACAAGTAATTATTATTCATTTTCTATTCAAATTACGACTAAAGTCCTGATTGATAGGCTGATTGAAAAACATCTATAGCTTTCAAATGGTATCACATTTTTTGAATCCAAAATATGCGTCACATTCTATGCTTCACATAATATAGGATTAAAAAAATAAAAAAATAATTTCATGAAGTTTTGACCAAGTTAAGGTGGTCAGACATATGAGTTTTTATATTTTTTAAAAAGTTGTAATAAAAAATTCATAATTAATTGTTTACTTGGAAAAAAATTACAAAAAAATATGCATCACATTAGGGCATAAGTCATCTACTTATATCTAAAATATTATAAAAAAATATTATCATTTTATTGTGGTTAGGGTGGTCATACAGACACCTACTTCTTATTTTTTCCCTGAAATTTAAGTACCACTGCATTGAAATTTCAAATTTTCACCAAATAGATTATTATTTGTTTAAACAAACCTTGTAGTTTAGAAACTACATTCAATTTACTACAGATTATATTCTTACATATTTTTGAAATAATATAGATTTAACTTATTCAAATTTTTATGTCAAGTTGCCTAACTCTGATTTTTCTCAATTTTTTGCCACTTAAGGGTCTATTTTTTCCATGATGATCCCGCACATACCCAGTCCACCAATCATAGATTTGTACTTTCTCTGATCAACTTTAGCAGATTCATCATCTTTACTCATCTTACATCCGGTCACCATAGGAGTACTAACCGGTTTGGAGTCATCCATTCCAAACTTCTTCTATAACTCTTTGACATACTTAGATTGCAAAATGAATATCCCCTTATCAGTTTGATTCACTTGCAGTCCAAGGAAGAAATTCAACTCACCAATCATAGACATTTCAAATTATTTTTGCATCTCTTCTGCAAACCTCTTACACATACCTTCATTTCCTCCAAATATGATATCATCCACATACACAAATACTATCAACATCATGTTTCCTTCAATCTTGAAATAAAGATTGCTATCTGCAAAGCCTTTGTTAAAATTTTGATGTGTCAAATATTTGTCCAATCTAGCATACCAAGCTCTGGGAGATTGTTTCAATCCATACAAAGCCTTCTTCAACTTACAAACCATATCTGGTTTATCTAATATTTGAAATCCCTCCAATTGTTCCATGTACACTTCTTCCAATTCTCCATTCAGAAAAGAAGAGTTCACATCCATCTGATATACCTTGAAGTCTTTATAAGCAGAAAATGCCAAGAACATCTGAATTTCCTTCATTCTTTCCACTAGGGAAAATGTCTCTTCAAAGTCTATGCCTTCAACTTGTGAATAACCTTTACATACAAGTCTTTCTTTGTTTCTCACAACTTCACCATTCTCATTCAATTTATTTCTAAACACCCACTTTGAACCAATTACATTCTTGTTTACTAGTCTAGGAACCAGTTCCCATGTCTGATTCTTCTCTATCTACTACAACTCTTCTTTCATAGCTCTAACCCAACTTTCATCTTTACATGCCTTACTCACAAACTTAGGTTCTATCTTTGAAATTAAACTTAGATTTACCTCACCTGCCACCACTTTGCTTCTTGTCTTCACACCTTCAATCTTATCTCCAATTATCTGGTCTTCAAGATGATTTTTCTTTACATACTTAGGAGTCTTAGGAGCAGGTTCCAGAATATCTTCCTCTTCTTCAATTTTTTCTTCTTCCTCTTTATTCTCTTCTAGTACAAGTTCACAAATAGGCTCATCTGGTTCAGTTTCACTTATCTCAACTAGTTTGTGCATGTCCTGATCAACCTTCACATTTTCACCTTCAACTATCTTCCTCAATCTTTTATTGAAGCATTTTTATGCTTTGCTACTAGTTGAATACCCAAGGAAAATTCCTTCATCACATCTAACATCAAACTTCCCAAGGTTCTCATCATCTCTTTTAATGTAGCGCTTGCTTCCAAACACCTTAAAGTAATTCACAATAGGAATCTTACCAGTCCACAACTCATAAGGATTCTTAGTGATCTTACCTCTGATCTAAACTCTAGTAAGAATATAAACAGCAGTGTGGATGGCCTCTCTCCAGTATACATCAAGTACATTTTCTTCTTTCATCATGGTTCTAGCAGCTTCCTAAACAGTTTGGTTCTTTCTTTCTCCAACTCCATTCTGCTACAGAGTTATGGGTGCAGAAAAATGTCTCTTTATGCCATTCTCTTCACAAAATGCATTAAACTCACTGGAAGTGAATTCTCCACCTCTATCAGACCTTAAACATTTGATTCTTAGGTTTACTTCATTCTCTACCCTTTCCTTGAACACTTTAAATCTATCCAGATCCTGAGTCTTCTCTCTAAGAAATGTAACTCATGTCATTCTTGAGTAATCATCAACAAGGACTATGAAATACCTGTCACCATTTAGAATTCCTATTCTAGTAGGTCCACAAAGGTCAGTATGCACCAATTCCAACATTTTGGTAGCTGACTAATCTTTTCCTTTAAAATTGCTTCTAGTTTGCTTTCCCAACTGACAACTCCTGCACAAAGTATTAGGCTTTATGATCTTAGGCAGATCTCAGACAACCTCTCTTGAACTGATCCTAATCATATTATCAAAATTTACATGTCCCATCCTTCGGTGCCATAGCCAAATTTCATTAACTTGAGATACCAGGCACTGACCATCAACACCCTTAAGTTGATAAATATCTCCATGTGTTCTTCTTCCTACTGCAACCACAATTCTGGACCCTTTTCTGATCCCACAGGTGTTATTCTGAAACACAAGCTTGAAACCTTTCCTACAAATTTTTCCAACACTCAAAAGATTATGCCTTAAGCCTTTAACATAATAGACATCATCAGTGTTATGCTTTCCATCAAAACTAATTGTTCCTTTTCCAACAATCTTTTCTCTAGAATAATCTCCAAACATAACTAAACCATCATCATATTTTTCAAGCTTAGTGAACTTACTTTTATCTTCGGTCATGTGATTAGAGCAGCCATTGTCAATCACCCAATAGTCTTCATCTTGTCTAGCATGAAATGTAGTAACCAAAGTACCTTCCTTCTCATCCTTCTTACTCTCTGAACCACTTTCCCTTGCCAATCTTCTAGAGTTAGCAGACATAGATTTATTCTCTAAAGCTAAAAACAAGCATTCATCATCATTGTCCTCAAAATTTGATTCATCATTGAAAATTCCAACATCCTCTCTGACATAATACAACGTCTTGTACTTCTTATCCTTTGTCTTTATTATTATCCTTGTTCTTCTCATGTACAGCTCTACTTGGACATCTTGAAGCATAATGACCCATATTTCCACAACTAAAACATTTAAAAGGTAACATACCTTTGTATTTACCGGTACCTTTCTTCAACCTCCTTGTAAAATTTGGTTCCAACTCATCTGAACTATCTTCCTCTGGATCATCTTTTGTCTCTATAGATTTAAAGGTTGAATCTGTCTTCTCTTTTTTTCCAAACTTCCTCATCTCAAATGTAATCAAGGTGCCAAATAGTTGTTCTTTAGTAAACCTCTTAGGATCATACACTTCCTCAATAATTGAGACTTTATCACTGTAACTCTCTGGTAAGGTCATTAGGATATTCTCTATTATATCCTCATCTACTAGAGTACCCCCTTGATTCCTAACTTTATTTGCTACAAGATCAACCCTC
The DNA here is from genome assembly GCA_007258455.2 of Sequoia sempervirens. Classification (NCBI taxonomy): domain Eukaryota; kingdom Viridiplantae; phylum Streptophyta; class Pinopsida; order Cupressales; family Cupressaceae; genus Sequoia; species Sequoia sempervirens. Next base: position 52,071 of record VDFB02261635.1, on the reverse strand, counting down.
TGGAAATAGCTTGCAATATTTTCACCTTCTTCCATTTTCAAATTTTCATATCTTTGCTTTGTTGTCATCTTCTTTGTCAATTTCACTCTATCATTTCCTTCATAAATATCTTCCAACTTCTTCCAGACTTTATAAGTAGTGCCCAAAGAAATAACTTTAGTTCGCTCAGTCTTAGATAGAGCACTAAAAATTGCATACATTGCTTTCTCATTCTCCTCATAGGTGGAAATCTCATCTACAGTAGTAGGACCACTTATTGAAGCAACATACTTCATCTCAACAGCCTTCCAAGTCTTGTAACCAAGAGAAGTTATGTAACCTCTCATCTGCACTTTCTAGTCACTATAGTCAGATCCATCAAACATAGGGATCACCAATTTGTGCACCATAAAATCTACCTTAAGAGGTTAAGCTCTTCACCAAGGAACCAAAGCTCTAATACCAATCATTGAAAGGAACAAGACAACTGAGAGGGGGGTGAATCAGTTGTCACCAAATTCAAACACTTATCAACTTCACAACCACTCAATTTTGTTATTAAGTATGAACATGAATTGTAGATAACAAAAAGAAAAATCAACACAATGAACACTAGATTTACGTGGAAAACCCAATAAGGGAAAAACCATGATGAGGATTAGCTCACAATATAAAGTAATTACAAAATAAAATACAAAAGGCTCATTGCCAAGGGCTCGCTGCCTACAAAAAGGACTCACTGTCCAACAGGGATGCTCACTACCTTCAGATACAAAAGATTATAGAAAGATCCACCACAGCAAATTACACACACCCACAACCTTGATTAGAAGAATTGTAGACACCATCAGCTCACTACTTTCAAGAATCTAACATGTTAAAGTAATGCTAGCTTAATTCACTTTCACACAACTCTGCTTCTCAAACTTGTGGCTTGATTCATTCATTTGCAACATATCAACATGTATTTATACCCTCTTCAACCTTAGAAGCTTTCTCCAAGGTTGGCTACACATGCTTCATTTCTGTAGACCCTAAATCTGCATTTTGCTCAAAAACAAACAAGCATGAGTATTGTTAGTTAAATCAAGCAAATCAGATATAAAATCAAATTTAAAGATTTTCAAAATGCTAAGTGTTGAAAATGGACCAATGTGGGACAAAGATCAAGCCAATAAGATAAGGCCACTTGTCAAGTGATGATAGGCCAATGGTTGTGCAAGATTTGGGAAGAGTGCCCATGAGAGGGAAATTTTGAATTCAAATTTGAGAGTAAATGCTATGGGGACAAGAAAATGAGCAAATGCAATGTTTGACTTGTCATGTTGAGGGAAAATGAGGGTTTTTTAAATAAATCAATAAAATTGATTTATTGTGCAAGTGGAGATATCTAGAGAATGCAAGTGGGATGGGATTAACATTTAATCAGGGTTAGATTAAATAGATGATGATTATGCTGATTTAATGTTGATTAGGTGAGTTGACTTTTAAGACTTTGATAATTGATTTATTTGAATTAGAAAATGATGGAATATGATTTAGGATTTGATTTAAATGGATTTTTGATTTATTAAAAGGTTGATGATAATGTTTATTTGATTTTAAATAAATGATCCTAGGAGATGAAATTACCTAATGAATGGATGAAAGTGCACCTGATTAATTGATGAATGGTCATTCCCTCTTTGGAAGCAATGTACTTGTTGCATTGGTTCAAAGAATAAATCCTCCAAGAATCGAAATTCTAAAATTTCATGATTTTTCTGGATGCCCCAGCCAGAAGTACACCGGTACATTGCCCTCGAGACTGAAAGCAAAAAAAGATTCAATTTGAGGGCTTCCATCTCTACCTATAAAGAGGTTCAAAATAGATGGTTATGGACTCATTTTATGCAATGAGATGATTTTTAAGATGCTTAGAATAACGAATCTATATTATCCTAAACAACTTAAACGATGCTATGATATGAGATGGATGATGTGATATGCCATGATTATGCAATGGATGATTTATGCAGATGCTTAGACTAACAGATCTATATTATGATGATGATGCAAATGCAATGCATGTGAAATGATCGATGTTTCCTATTATGTATGTGATATGCTGATAGTTTTCAAGATGTAGGATGGATGCATGATGGATGCATTGGCGATGTTATGTTAGCATGAAAATGAGATGATGACAAGAGGATCCATCAATCCCAAGGATTGACGAGACTTTATTTCAGAGATGATGATGATAGATGATGATGATGATAAAATGATGATGATTTGGTTTATCAAGGATTGGGATTCTTTAAAAGCTGGCCACTTTACTTTATGTTTGATAACATGCCCACATGATGCATCAAGGTGTATAAAGGACTGCATTTTGGCATTGTACTTAGCAGGATGGACTTTGACTTGGACAAATAGATAGGAGTATTCCTCGCTCACACTTTGACATACCTGAACCTCGCATAGGGCTGCAGAATGCAATGGAAGCAAGTATTCGCTAAGTTATTTTACAAGAACATCCAACAAGGACAACAAACAAAAGAATAATGATCATTGCCCCTTTCCTATCTCTCTAAATCCTTCGTTTGGATATCATCGAGAGGTCCTTGAATTGAGCGCAATAAGATAAGTCAAAAGACAAAGATAAAACACACAAACAAGCCAACGCTCTTCATACCTTCAAACCCAAAGGGATGTAAGGTTTTGATGATAGGAATCCAAGGATATCCAAAATGATGCCCATTGTCTAATGGATATCCTAGGACATGCATTGTATAGGATGATGATGGTTTGATAAGTTGATTGATAGGTTGTTGATATAAAGTTGACTGACATGTTTGCGACTGATCAAGAGTTTGATTTTGTGTTCAATGGTTCATTGTTTCGATTTTGATTTTATGATTGAAGCTTGATTTTGTTGCTTGCTATGATTGTTTCCGTTTGCGTTGTCAAAGAATGAAGATGATGATCAGTTTATTATGGATGATGGATTATTTTGAGTGCAAGCGAGATGAGACAGATGGATTTTTTCAAATATTTGGATGTTTTTGACATTTTTTGGAATGTTTTGAGGCTATTTTGATCTTTGATTTTTCAAATGTTTGATTTTTTATTTTACATGTTTTGGGATTTCTAAGATCTTTATCGATGTTTCTTTGGATTTTGATGCGTTTTTCAATGTTTTGGATTTTTGATGTTTTCAATGTTTTGGATTTTGATAATTTCGGGCTAATCTCAAAGATTGGGCCTTTTGGCTTCACGCTTAAGCCTCGCAGGACGACGTAGTTCCATTCCAATGTTTTTGACATTTTTTAGTGTTTTGGATTTTTTCTACCGTTTTGATGTTTTTGGATTTTCTCGATTTTCTATCGTTTTGGATTTTCGCATGATTTTGACGATTCTTTATATGGATGTAAGCATTAACACGCTCGCTTATGAATTTTGTTGAAGACTGCTTAAGGTTGATTGATCGATCGATGGATTGATGATGATGATAATATTGTTTGTAGATGTACAATAATGCAAGGATAGTAAGCTACACAAATGATTGGGAAGGATATCCCAAAGATGTGATGATGGATTGATGATGATTTGATCAAGATCGATGATGATAACATTGTTGAGATGCACAATAAATGCAAGGATAGTACGCGAGCACTCCGGATGATGATGATTTTTTGATTGGATTTGATTGATCATGTTTGATATTTTGGTTTCAACAAAAGATGTTTGAATGATTTGATGACGCTGACGCAGCAAATTAGATGTAATCTAGTGATTTTTGGATCGATGTTCTATGAAAGATGAAGATCGATAAGGAATGTCTTCGCTCAAAATGTGCTATGGGCTAGTGATCTGATTTTTGTCACAAGTGGTTTCCAGACCTTCCTTAATTTTATTTTATATATGCTTTTCCAATGTTCGGACGGGCCATTACAAGTCAAGGACATAGATCAAGTTTTATTCCTGAAGCAAGATGTAAATATATGCCCCCATTATCTAGCAATGTATGGAATGTGATGGGTGAATTCTTGGATAAGTGTATGGATGGATGGATATGCAAAGGATGCCAAGGATTATATTGCAATAAGATAAAGTGTTTGGATAATGAATACCCATTTGGATAATGCTTCATGGCTTAGATAATGCTGGATAGGATAAGATCCATGAAAATAGACCATGTCAAGATGTTTACCATAAGCAAGCGTAAAGTGTGCACCAAAATTTTATCAAGATCAAGATAACTAAGATGATGGATGCAGATATATGTGAATGGATTGGATAAAAGGTTCATGGATGGATGGATTTATTATGGATAAGATGGATGGAATGCTTGATTTATTATGGATGGGATAAGATGCTTTCACCTGAAGTGGCACATGTAGATGCTCGATTCTACTCATGACGCCTGTTTGCCAAGTTTTCATCATGGTCTTGCCCAAAGCGCCGCCCATACGGTTTTCACTAGAGGACGATTTTATCTCTTTAATTGTTTTCAATCCTTTTCTAATCTTTTGATTTTCATATTTTGATTTTTTGTATTTTTCCTCTAAAGATTCATGTTGAACCACCTAGTGGTGTTTTGATGTAGATGCCCCCGGGCTTCATGATGCGCTACTCCATATCCTCACCAAGGAGCCGCTTGGTTAAGATAATGCACTTGAATGCAACTTTTGGGATTCTTGGGATTTGGCTTCGCGTTGGATAACGTGAGCTGACTTTGTCTTTGTGCTATTATCATCGATAGATCACCTTCTAACTCTTATGATGAAGGGTTGTTTCCAATACACGTCAATGTAAGAATTGATATTGGCGCATGGAGAGGCAATGGATATGTGTTTAGGGGATATGAGATGATTGCTGACGTTTCTAAATCTCTTTGACTCCAAACTTGGGAAGATGAGCAATGATGGGTGGATACGAAGTGCGTACGGAATTCAGGGACCACCCGTTTGATATATCTTGTATCGCTATTTTGAAAAGCCCTCTGCTTTTTGCTTTTGTGGACCTCTTTGATGGATAATTTTCCCATTTTTATTTTGCCCCATAGTTTCTTTGACTAATGGAGTTTGATAGGGATAATCTTTCTTTGTATTCTTTTGCATCCATTTGTATTTGATCGGTCCATTATGCTTCTCAACTTCTTTTTCTTTGATAATGTTCTTCGTACTTTGATTCAAATATTTCTTTTGACGTTGGTCCCAATTCGTGGATGAGGTGATGGGTGGATGGAGATTCATGGCATGGCTGTTTGTGGTATTGACACCGGTTTCATCATAAGGATTCTTCGTGCTCCCTATGTTGAAATTTGCTTGAGACATAGTTTCCCCCAGTATGGTGGTAGTAGCAACTTCATGCTTTGATTCTTCTTGTTCGAAGAGCTCTTGTTCAAAATGCATTCTCTGATCAATGATCACTGTAGACGACATTATTTCCATTTGATGCTCTGCTAACTCTGGATGTTTTATCTGACTTGTTTCCTTGAGCGGATAATGATGGATATCTTTATTCATGATGTCCTTACTCTAATTTTGGGACATATTTGATCCTGATGTTGACAACTCCGTTTGATTGTAGGAGTTAAGAATCTGCTCTTTGTGTGTAACATAATTTTTTTCTAGATGAAGATCATCTACGTGTCCATCCATAGAAAGCATCCATGGGTAGATGGAGGAGCATGGATACATCATCTTGCATAGATAGGAGAGGTCCATTGATGATTGTGGTATCTCACATACAAATTCCTTGATCTGATTAATTTCGAAAGTTGTTTTACATGCTTTGGATCAAGCTCTGACATAGGGCAGCTTCAAAGGATGGATTTCTTTACAAAGGACTTTTGATGTCGACAGTATGGTCAAGTTCAAGGTTCCTTTCAAAGATTCAGAACTATGAGGTCAAAGGATCAACATGTTTTGAAAAATAACCATTGCTAGACCTTAGTGAAAGATTTTGATCTTACTTTGGAATAATCCTTTGGATATGTCCTCTTAACTCATAAGGGCATACATGTAGAGACATTTCTAATATACCTGCCGGGTCACTATCTGCATTATGTCAATTGGATCAAATAGTCCTAACACTCCTTGAAAGAGATCACTAAAAAGTGGCTCTTGATGTATGGTGAGTTGATCATCGGATTGTGTAGATACATCCTCAATGTGCTCCTCGATGGAGAGGTTTTGATCATTGTTTTCGACAATGTGTGAGAGATTGTGAATGTCTTCGACCATAGAGTCAAGTGATGTTGATATTTCTTGAATTGGCTCATTGTTAGGTATCATTGGTGGATTTTGATCATGATTGAAAAGTGACTCTTGACCTATGTTTATTTGATCTTCGGATGAGATAGAAACATTTCCAATGTGCTCTTTGATGGATGGATCTTGACCATTGCTTTCGACGATTATGGTGGGGAGATTATCAATGCTATCACCAATGATTGAATGTTTTCGTGTTTGTTCTTGTGCTTGTCGAGCAACTAGAGAGGCTTGGGTAGCTTGATAGGCTTGTTGCACTTGTCGAGCTTGTCTTGCTTGTTGCATGGCTAGATATTGTTGGATGGCCTTTTGGTATGACTGGTGAGCTTTTAGAGCAATGTCATATTGTGTTGCTGCGTTTGGTTTTGGTGGTAGTGGTGGCGGATTTGGAATCATGTTGGATGCCGTGACAAGTGATTGAGATACACTTGGAGTGATAGTGAGTGTTTGAGATGTGATGGGCATGATAGTGGTGGTTGGAATGATTGAAGGGATAGTGATGGTTGGAATGACCGAGCTGATAGGTCCTTGGGAGACCATATTTTGATTGGTTTGGGATCAATGTTGTTGTTTGATTAGATACCATCCATTGGTGTGATGTCGATGGTATATTCAAAGGATTTGCCGTGATGGTTTGATTGATGTTATGTGGATTGAATTGGATGGTGTGATTGGTGTTAGGTAAAGGGGGAAGCCCTAAACCAAGGAATGATGTAGGTAATGGTGGTGGAGATTTCCCTTGGCGCAATGCCTCAACTATTTTGGAAAGTTCCGCAATTTGATCTCGCCAAATTTGTTCTTGATTTTGATCTTGACTCACTTGAGATAGTTGATTTGGCTTTTGTTTAAGCGGATTTGGGATGCCTACTTGCGGTTTTTGAATGGGATTATGGGAAAATTGACTTTGGATAATGTTTGGGATGATGTTCAGATTTGGCATGATAGGATGAACATTGTTGGTATTGGGAATCATTTTTCCAAAGTTTTCTGAGTTAGGATTCATGTTTCAAAAACTTGCACTTGGTACATCCACATTTGGTTTGTAGGGATTTGGTGGAATGACGTTGTTCATTTCAAGGCTCATGCATTGATTATTCAATTGGAGGATTTGTAGGTTTGGACTTGGATTTATCATTGGGAAATGTGTTCCAAACTTTGACTTGAGCATACTCACATTTGTTGTACCATTGACATTTGTCGAAGGCAATGATCCCATGCATGGACTTTGATAATTGATAGGCATTGCAAGGCTTTGAAGATTCAACTGATTTGGATTACCCAAGATGTATGGATCAAGTTTATATTCCATGTTCTTCTTGTGTTTTGACCTTGTTACAAAAGTGACCTCTAAGGTTCTTAGGACCAATGACGAGATGGAGGATGAAATGTGTAAATGATATGAGTGATGAACGTTTAGGAACTTTGAATCAATGCTAGACTTAGGGTTTGATTTTGATTGGTTGATTTGGATGATGAACTTGTAAACCCTAAGATGTTGGATGTGATCTTAGGATGAACTTGTTCAAAGGATGGTTGATTTAATTAAATGTATGAGAAAGGATGCATTCCCACACACCTAACTAAATGAGGTGATTTTTATTTTGATGATGATTTAAGGATGTACCCAAGTCTAGAATGATGTTTTCAAAAGCTCTAAAGTTGTTTTGGATGGATGAATTTTGATGAATGTGTGAGATGGATGAAGTGTTTGATTTGATCCTAAGAGACTTAGAGAGACTTTTTTTACTAGGCCAAGGTATTGAAGAACACACTTTTCTCTAAGAGCAATCAAAATACCAATATGACCAAAAGATATCAAGCACATGTGTGGGGTCCAATTTGTTATCTTTTGCTTAATGAGTTCTTTTTACAACAAACACACTTCTTGATTAGGTTTCAAACTAAATGTCCAATGTCACAACTTCTTTTGGTCCTACCAAGTGCTATGTGGAAGTTCCAAGAAATTAGGACAAGGGTTGCCTAATGTTGACATTTGTAAGAGCAAATTAAGATGTAAACCCAATTACTTAGAAACCTCTAAGGACATAATCCCAAGGGCAAGCAATAGTTCTTGGGTTTTGTCAAAGGTATTTGCTCTAACTAAGGGGTTTGAAATTCTAATGATGATGTTGAATGATGGTTTTCCAATGTTTTCGATAAACACACTGTGTTTTCAAACAAGCAATGTAACATCCTAGCTCAATTGGTATGTTTTTCTTGGTGGGCTTGCCTCATGCCCTTCATAGAAGAGATGATTTTACATGCAACCAAGGAAAAATATAGAGGTATGATGAAATCCTAACCTCTATATTTCAACCAAGATCAGACATGGCAAGTAACTTCTTGGAATCAAAGTTCCAATGCACCACTTTGAAAAACTCGGTGCTCAATGGATAAATAGGCCACTACAAAACAAGGGTTCTAGTTCGAACTTTCCGTTCATGGAGATTGACCCATACGGCAAGAGTCCCTTTTCGGATCCATCTTGTCGGAGCCAACCGCGTGATAATGGCATTTAACCAATACCCACATTTATATCCCGGCTAGAAATACTCTTGGTTTTAGAGTGTTACCGGTTGAGTCATTCCCTTGGGTGAGTACTTTTTCCCCAAGGCAGGCCCTCTAAGATAAACAAAAGCAAGCAAAGACACAATCCGTAACTCGATCGATCTTTGATGGCACAAAGAAAGAGAATGTACGCGAAAATTCCCCTACTCACACTCGCACAAGATGTTCAATTTTTAAGCCCAAATCGAAGTGTTTCAAAGCAATAAAATGCATTTTGAGTGTTTCTCTTGCACCCTAGATCGCACGAAGTGCAAGGGGAAAGGATATGCATTCAAAATGCACCCAAGACAAAATCACAATTCAAGCACTTGTTCGTTTTATAGCCTTCAAATCAATTGTGAGTTCGTTTTAAGCACCAAAATGAAGTGTGAAATTTGTCTTGTTCAATTTTAGTCCAAAAAACAATGTCTAGTCAGTTTCTAGTGTTCAAATTTTAATCAATTTTGAAAAAAAAAAATCAATCATTAATCCCCAAATTGATCTAATTGGTGTAAAAGAGAAAGCAAAACTTGGATGCTCTAATTGTGATAAGCATTTAAAAGTGCTATGTCAAGTTCAATTCTTGATTCTCCAACTCAAACATTAATTCTTCAAATAGTGTTTTCTATGCTTCAATTTTGTTTTCAAGTTCCATGTGCAAATCTGCAAGATAAAAACATAGGAGAATTAATTGTTAAGTAAAAAATAAAATAAATAAATAAATATTGAAAGAAGATCAATTTCAAAGATGTGATCAATTTAATAATAATGATGTCTAATTTCAGTATTGGTCAATTCAAGTTTAATGGCCACTTCAAAAGTGATTGTGATCCTTTAATCCCAATGCCCTCATTTTTCATGCAAACCCTACAAAACAAAAGGTCAACTCCAAAAAATAAAAAATCCCACCATAGAAATGGAAAAATTCAAAAGATTGTATGCTAATTTCAATAGTTGGAACACTCCAAAGGAAAATAATACAAACTATATACCCACCATTGCTGCCTTTAATAGAGATCAAATTCAAAAATTGAAATAAATAATGCTCTGCCATGATATGTCATCTTGCCTACAATGGTTACTAATATAATGACCAAAAAATATTAGTTATTTAATGCATTTGATGTGAGAGCAAGTATTTAAGGTGATTGTACATATGTAGAGAATCAATATTAAATGATTATTTCCTCCCAGCGCGCCAGGGAAAGAAAAGGAAAACAATATCAATAAAAGATATGGCGCTAAAACAGTCAGAACACCAACCAATGCACAACAAGTTTCAGTTTCTATGCATTTAATCGAAAGACACCACTGCAAGAATAACTTAACTGTCACTGTCAGAGACAATCCACTATGAGATCTTATGCTGGCAGAATAATTACTTGTTAGTTGAAAAAAATACGTGCCAGTAAAATTGACCGTAATAACTTACTTCAATGCCCAACACAGGAGATACATTATCATAGCCGTGATTACCGTGTGCAGCTGTGTGGGATGCTAGTCTGAGGAATTAGCTACTGCCATAAACAAAAGACGCCTCACCCCAAAGTGAACAGTCCGAAAAATGTAATGAGGAGGAGCCTACCATTACAGCTGCAACAACCCTGTTAGATGTATGTCAATAAAAGCATAGACAAGGTGCATGAACTGTTTCATGATATGACTCGAAGAAATGTGGTCCCAAAGTTGCAATTATTGCAAGATATACGCAAAATGGGTGTGTTGCAGAGGCTTTAGAAACTGCCTTAAGATTCTTCAAATCTATCTTAATTCTACGCATGGGTTTGCAAAAAATGTTTGATTCCATATGATATGTAGGTGTAAGGTCGAATTCCCAGCATAGACTAATAGATATGTATGCAAGATGAGGAAGTACAGGAATAGATACGTTGATTGTTGGATCGATTACTTTTGGCCAGAATGCTATTAATACCTTCACCGCCTTCATTCACTCAATCAAAATTGTTATAGAATCAAATCTGCCATTTGAAAACACAGTGCAACTTGCTTTATTCATCATGAATTTGTGGCAATTACGTTGGCATATGCATTGAATCAACAAGTGTAAAGGACACGTGCTAAAAAAACTTTCAAATGTAAGGCAGCGACCATAAATCTTTACAGAAAGAGAAGACTTTTAAACTAGCGTATTTAGCTAGCTCCCACCATGCCCCAATGCAGAAAAGAAAGCTTTTAAAGTGATGCAATTAGCAAGTGTAAAGTAAATTAAGGAAATGTTGGATACCGCCACCAACTCCTCTTCCTATGCCATCACCAATGCTTTCAAAGAACTGCAGTTTTATTGAATGCCTGATTTGTTGAGATCTGAGCATGATGCGCAAGGAATGAACCAATTAAAATGCTTTAGAAACCTTCAAAGGTGATTCTATTGAAAGGGGCACCTGTAGTAAGCAATACAAACACAGTAATTTGCTGAAAAGACTTTTGAATATTTCAGGCCAATGTATGAAATGCAATTTGCAGATAAAGGTACGATGGAGACTCAAATGCCCGCGCACTTCAGAAAAAGCATAAAGGTTAGAATGGGGATTGCAGCATGTACAAATCATGGAATGACCTGGCATTAAGGGTGGAAAGCAGATGAAGTGAGTTTGTTAATACCTTCGAGTTTTTCAAGCATTGCAAACAGCGCTTGGGACAATTCAATGTTGTGCCTAGCTCAGCATATAGTCAAAATAAATGTGTTAAATTTTCTCATAAACTCTCACGTAGAGGCCACACACAAAGGGAAACTCCTTCAAAAGTCTTTGGAAACCTCAAATGGATGCAAGGCCCACACAGACAGTGTTAATGATGGTGAAAGCACATAGCCACCACACCCTCTCTTGGCTCGAACCAATGATGGAGGAGAATGCTTTATGTAACAAAGACAAGGGCGCCGGTAGGGTTGATAGCAAGCGTTCAAAACAAGAAAAGCCACAAATCTATCAATTAACAATAATACTATATTTCTAAATCTGAAGAGGCCATTACTTAGAAGAAATTTCAGATGAAATGCCTACTAGTAGCAATATTAACTTAAAAGAAATACCCTGTTGCAACTTTGATACTTCTTAAAGGAGACGCTAAAAGGTCTTGTATAAGAAATCATCCACAGCAAGAAGATCATATCAGATTCATCACAAGCATATTAGAGGAATATAGAGAAATCATTTGTCAGTATAGAGATGAGCTTGCGTATCAGATGCACATACTTACCAAATGTAGAGACATATCATAAAATAAATCATTTTCATTATTTATTGAATTCAAATAACATCATGATTAAACTTGTGTATTTTGAGAGACAAATCATAAACCTACGCAGGAATGATTTTTTTAATCGTAAACTCACACAGTCATGATGTGAATATGTGGATATGAAGCTCACACATCAATGTAAAAACCCATATTTTCTGTAATTTTCAAACTTGCAAACAAAACATTGAAAATCTGCCAACAACATGTTAAAAACTTGCAACAAAAAAAAAAGCCAAGGTTCAAGTCCTCCTTCTAGCGCCATAATGTAGACCCTAAATCTGCATTTTTCTCAAAAACAAACAAGCATGAGTATTGTTAGTTAAATCAAGCAAATCAGATATAAAATCCCTATGAAATAATTGCTCATGTTATCTATGCAAACAAAGTAAGTTATCAACATAAGCTAAGTGAAAGCATGAGAAAAACAAGAATCAAATTCTATTCCATAGTGGATTGGTGTCATATGTGCTAGTAACCCTTTCCAAATCCTTGATTGATAAGCTAATGATAATGATGGACAAGATCATTTCTCAAATGAAGAGAGTGACCTTGCATGATTTTGGAGATGAAATGTTAAGATTGTGGATTGATAGTGGACAAAATCAGTTCTCATATGAAGAGAGTGATTTTGCATGAAAGTTGTGGAGGATTTGCTCAATGTTGAAGCTTCTATTTAAAGATTTTCAAAATGCTAAGTGTTGAAAATGGACTAATGTGGAACAAAGATCAAGCCAATAAGATAAGGCCACTTGTCAAGTGATGATAGGCCAATGGTTGTGCAAGATTTGGGAAGAGTGCCCATGAGAGGGAAATTTTGAATTCAAATTTGAGAGTAAATGCTAAGTGGGGGACAAGAAAATGAGCAATAAATGCAATGTTTGACTTCTCATGTTGACGGAAAATGAGGGTTTTTAAATAAATCAATAAAATTGATTTATTTGTGCAAGTGGAGATATCTAGAGAATGCAAGTGGGTGAGATTATCATTTAATCAGGGTTAGATTAAATAAATGATGATTATGCTGATTTAATGCTGATTAGGTGAGTTGACTTTTAAGACTTTGATATTTGATTTATTTAATTCAGAAAATGATGGAATATGATTTAGGATTTGATTTAAATGGATTTTTGATTTATTAAAAGGTTGATGATAATGTTTATTTGATTTTAAATAAATGATCCTAGGAGATGAAATTACCTAATGAATGGATGAAAGTGCACCTGATTAATTGATGAATGGTCCTAATGCGACATCTAATTTGACTGAATCCGATCGAATGCATAATGTTAATTTTGCATGTCTACAATTTCATAAATTTAAATTAGGTTGGAAAATCAACATTCCCACGGTGGAAAGGAACGAGAGCGGACCAAACCAACACTTAAACAAGACCTAAAACATCATCTTGGATCAATCACATGCTTCCTTAATTAGTTCTTAATCCTTCATATGAAGTGTAAACACCAGGTCAACCAAACCTAATGAAAACACAAATGAACTTTGAAGTACACGCTTCCACATCAAAAAGATAGCATGTGGACGACACAACATACTTCACCAATCACCGTAACACATCTCAGATTCCTTTAGACTTATTTGCATCAACTGCAACAATATTTAAACTTATAATACTTCTCACCAGTCCATACAGACTATACAAACACACACAAAAACTCTAAAACTCAACTTCCAAAGCAGCACACCACGAACATCTTTGCCAGAATATAGAGAACACCATTACAAGACATTTTCTAGATCCATGAGACCTGAAATAAACCAGCAAAGGACTGTAGAGTAGAAGCATTTCTCCCAGTCCACAAACAAATAGCTCTGTCAACCCCATTCACATATTGTTTAACATATCTTTCACTCTCCATCAAACCAGAAGCTACAAACCAGGAGATATCACCACAAGATTCCCAAAAACAACACCTCAGATATTCACAAGCATAGGATCAACACAAAAGAAATTTGGAGAACATACCGGAGCACATTCTAAACATACACACAACTCTAACTTCTCTATTTATTAATTTTCTAAAAATCACTTGGTAACCCATCATATTAGCACATCTACAACACCATAAAGATAGCTCCATGTACTCACACCATCTCATCAACATCTCAACTATACATGCACAAGCTACAACATCCTATATACATTGTTGAAATCAATGACAACATCAATGACAACACAACCAAACTTACTCATACTTGCAACAAAATTATCACAAGTCATGCTTGCACCCAAGCATGAAGTTACAACTAAGGAGAAATATGAATATGAAGTTGTAGTTGAAGAAGATCAATTTCAAATCACTTATCAAGTACAAAAAAAATGGTACATATGGTCAACATGAAGAAGTAAGTGAAATAGTTTATGTCTTTCAAAAATCATTGTAGTTGTTCATTGAGTTTCTACTTGTGCTACATCTTTTTGGGGCTACTCATGAACATGACAAAAATTGCAAGTTGATAAGGAAGGGTAACTATTTCACTAAACTAGCCAATGGTTGTGTTTAAGTAAGTTTTTCCTATTGGTTATTATAGGTTAGGATAGGTTCTTTTTAAGTCAATAAGTGTTTTTTGCACATAGGTTTTAGGTGTCTTTTCATTCCTCCAAGTGTTGTTGCACAGTTGGTTAGTTTGTTTTAGTCATGTTTTGAGTCTTCTTAGGTGGTTTGGGTAAGTTTGAAGGTTTCAAGCACTATTAATACCTACTTAATTAATATATTTAGGCTAATTAACCTTCGTTACCATTTTCTTAATATTTAATTTCACATCACCCTCAATCCTCTCACTCAATTCTAGCCCTTGAATCTATCTACATGGATTAAGTTATAAACTTGTCATCATGTGACAAGTGTCCTAACCTACCTATCCTACCCCTTTCTCACACATGTGAGACCACCCTGCCTCTTACACATGTCATAGACATGTCACTTTCCCAAGCCACCCTACCTCTTACACATGTCAGACATATCTTTTTCTTGTTCTTTCCAATGTGATCACACCTTGCTCTTACACCTCTTTCCCTCTTATGACAATTTTCACAAGGCTATGCCTCCATTATCTCATTTAATATTGACCCTTCATTTATTTAATGCATCTTGGCCATTGATTTCCCTCATCAAAAATCTATAAATTGAGGCATTTTCTCTCATTTTGATGGCTTCTTCTATCATCATATCCTTATGTTGTCATTTTTATCTATCCATTCTCCCATCATCATATCCTTATGTTGTTATTTTCTTCTACCAATCCTAAAACCCAATATCATGTTTCTGGTGTCAATAACACATTCCATCCACCTACAATTGATTAGGTGAAGAAATAAGGGCTTATCAAGATCAAGATAAACCACTAGAATTCTCCACACAAAATCACTATAATTTTATAAGAAAATATGGACAGAAGAAGAAGCTAAAATAATTAAACACAAATAATCTTCTCTCATATATTTTCGTTCAATGCATATTACATATTTATAGGATTCTTAAATCCTATTATTTAGGAACCAACACAAATGACATCCCTAAATATATTGAGTAGTTTTAACAACTCAATTATAAACAAACATTTCTACCACTATTATAACAAACTCTAACAAATATTTAATTTTAATACTACATGAGTTATTACTTTAACTCACTTTACCTCACACACTCTATCCCATGTGAACACTAATTTCAAACATCCCCCCCTTAGTGTGAACATGGTACGAACTCACACCCTTCATTTTTTGTATGCTCATCCCTGTGGCATGTCCAACTGACTCATGACCTTGATCCAAAGAAAGTCTCTCTCCTTCCATGGTTTTAAATAGGCTTACCACAAACCTTGACGTGAACAAGACACTCCACCATTTGTCCACCACGTGTGGTTTTTTGGATCCTCCCACAAACCTTTTCAAGATCCATGAACTGCATTACATTGGTTCTTTTGTTCACCACTATGCTTGTACAATAGGGAAGTTATATAAAAATCAACATACATATCACAAACTAGGAATGGAACATTGTGTATTATTCCGCCCCACAATGTGAAATTTCCACTTATTCACAAAACTTGTAACAAATCATATCATGTTGCATAAAAGGAAATAAAATGTCACCAAAGTTGATGTGCGGCCTTGTCATTGGTGACTGACAAGAGGTTGCTTATTGAACTCCTTCCTTTGTTGCCTCCAGCCTCCAATGTTTTGCTACTCAATTAGAAAATTTGACTTTGAGGATTAATTTGTTAGATGCTCCCCCCAGAAGATGGATGTCGCGTACAAGCGATAGTGCATCCAATTACAATTGAGGCAATTTTTAGTTTTATATTTTTGACACTTTTGCACAAGAATTTTTGACATTCCTTCTTTTAATGACATGACAATCAACGACTTATTTATTAAAGAAGAAAAAATAGACCCTATTCTAAACATAATATTACAACTTGACTTAATAACATTT
Source organism: Sequoia sempervirens (assembly GCA_007258455.2). Taxonomy (NCBI): domain Eukaryota; kingdom Viridiplantae; phylum Streptophyta; class Pinopsida; order Cupressales; family Cupressaceae; genus Sequoia; species Sequoia sempervirens. The sequence goes on along the minus strand of VDFB02261635.1, from coordinate 35,567 downwards.
AGACAATAAGAATCCTACCAAATAAAACTATTAGAAACTCAACTTTAATTTCTAATCTAATGAAAGTTATTATCCAACTCAAGGGTCAGCTCAGGCACCTTCTCCACCCTATGGCCTTGTGCCATCACAAGCGTAGGCACGGTCAAGGCTATGAGGGCCAACACCACCGCGAATAGATTCTGGTTTAAATTGATTTTGTGGTGCCACCTATGGCAGATCTTCATCGACGTGAACATTTTCCCTCCACGGCACATATTGCCAAAAGTAGCCTGACCAACTCTGTGCGTGCCTCCACCGACCACTCTCAGAATTCTTGAAATGGCTCTTCCCGTTTATTTTCACTAGCATGCAGCTAGCCTCTAAATTTTCTAGAGAATTTGGATTTGGATCACAAAGTAAAGACTAAATAGATGTGAGGATTGCCACAACATCATAGATAGGACTCCATCGAGTATTCAAAAATAATGAAGTTTTTAAATAAATCCATCCTCGGGTTAGCAACCACAAGATACAAGCCTCTATGTTCAATGCCTCTCAAACACAAAGCTCAAAAATTGTGAGATCAAGATGCAGTCACCACAGCAAAATATAATGTGGTTTCCTTGAATAGAGAAAGTCGATGATGATCAAGGTCACAGGAAATAAATGCCTCGTAGCCAAGGAAGATTTAGCAAAGATTCAATATTATGGCGATATACTTGATGCGATCATCCAACACATGAATACTCAGAGAAATTGAACTTCTCGAATTAGATCCCCCGACCTTTCAATCTGAAAACTAAATTTTTTTGTCTAGTGATCAAGTTTCGCCCAGGTTTGTGGTTGACCAGCAAATGACCAGAATTACGTCTTCTTCAAGTCCTCAATATAAATATCTATGTGAATGTCAGTCAAAGCAAAACTTAGATCTGATAGCCTCTAGCTCTGTTCAAATTAAATGATGCATCTGTCACAATCCCACTGCTCCAATTAAGATATAGACTAAGCCACAACCAATGATTTGCAGATAAAAAAAAGAAAAACAATGCACACTAAACAACTAAACAACGCACACACAAACAATAATCCTCTTCGACTCTATTAGCTACGTTATCCAACAAAAGTTATATCTAGGCACTCTCATTTTCCTGGGGATTCCTCTGAGGGAATTACACCCATTCTAGCTTTGATACCATATAAGAAAATATGGACAGAGTAAGAAGCTAAAATAATTAAACATAAATAATATTCTCTCATATCTTTTCGTTCAATGCATATTACATATTTATAGGATTCTTAAATCCTATTATTCAGGAACCAACACAAACGACATCCCTAAATATATTGAGTAGTTTTAACAACTCAATTACAAGCATTTCTACCACTATTATAACAAACTCTAATGAATATTTAATTTATTAATACTATGTGAGTTATTACTTTAACTCACTTTACCTCACACACTCTATCCCATGTGAACACTAATTTCCAAAAAAAATATGCAATTATGAGGGCCAAAAGATGCAAATAATAATCAAAAATTGACCCTAACTATTATAGAAACTATGAAGAGAGTTTTTAGAGCTCAAAGAGGTGTGTACCTTGCTGCAAAAAGCATGATTTTAAGGCACAAAGGACTCATTCGCCTATGGGTCCCTATTAGGGTTTCTGAAACTGAGATATGGGTTATTTTCCTTGATGTCTTCACTCTCAGATTCCTAGTTGTAAGCGCCCAAAAACTTGTACTTAATTCTATAGCCTCAATTATTTGTTCTTGCACTTTGAAGGTCCACTTTGCAACTTAACAACTTTTGTAACTTTTCTCTAAACTTCTTCTCCACCTAATCTTCAACCTGTAAATCTACAAACACACAATCAAAGGGAGAAAAACTTGTTGATTGTTAGTGAATAGGGGTTTGCCTAAGTCAAACCCCTTGTAGGTAATTAAATCAATGATGAAATAATGTAATTGAAGCATGAACATGAAATAATGCAATGTTGATACCTTGGAAGATGTCTTGTAATGCAAATTTGTAATCTAACATGTAGTGGCCTTGAAGAATGTAGATCTTGATCTTGAATAGATGTGAACAATGCTTGCAAGTAGATCCTCAATGCTACATCAACTTTCTTAGCTAAACAACATGCATGAATGCACTAAACCTTTGTCATGATGAAATGATATTGAATTGTTGCAATAAAACCTTGATAATCTTCCTTGAAATGCCTTTGAAAATTCTCTTGAAGTGCTCTATAATGTTCTTGTAAAGTTGTTAGGATGTCTCATAAAATTTCTAGGTGAAACAATGTGAATTAACCCCTTATTTATACTAAATCGAGAGATTAACTCCATAATTCAAATAATTCAAGCCGACACCAAATCTAGGAACAAACATTATTAAATTCTCGCCAAAATGAAATTCAAAAAGGGGGTCCTCATTAAGGGAGGACCCATTCGCCACCTAGGGTGAGTGGTTCTTAGCATTATTTTCTAGGACCTTGCCTTCGGGGGATGAAAGATCATTAAAACCCATTTGAAATAGGTTGATAAATGGGGGGTCTTATAGAGGGAGGACCCATTCACCACCTAGGGTGAATGGTTCCTAGCACCAATTTCTAGGCGCTTGATTTTTCCCAATTAAATGTTATGTAATTTGAATTATGGGTGTCAGGATAGATCTTTGAGAGGTGTTATAAATAAGGCTTAAATTTGAATTAAAGGGGCTAATTAAATCCAATTAACCACAATTAATTAAAGGGACCATAGATAAGTGTGAAAGTGTGTTACAACACTTTGCAACACCATAAATAGGGTGCACATTAAGTACATTTTATTAAAAGGGGGCCCAAGATCAATGTGAATGTGTTACAACACATCACAACATTAAACCTAGGCAAAATTAGGCTAGTTCAATGACAATTACTCCCAAATCAAGTAAGGAAAAGGATACTTTTTTTGTTACTACATTTTTCCACCACTTTAGTGAGAGGATGACACCATGTCAAACGCACACTAAAGTAGAAATTCAAGACACTTAAGTATGCAGTAATAACAAAGATACATAATCATACCCTGTCAAAGGCCAAGAAAAAGAAAGGATCAAGCACAACCATTCCAATGCAATGTGGAATGGGGTTGTTTGTCCATAACATATGCTACTCACTCTGGGGTAGTGGAACCTTAGTCTGTCCACTAGCTGAGTTATCCCAACAAGGTGGAAAATGAGAAAATCATATTAGCCTCTCATACCATACCGAAGTTATCCTCCTAACAACTTCGATAAGGCACCACAACGTAATGCTCTTGTAACTACTTTTGAATGTCATGTATGTAAGTTTTTGTTAAAGGGGATTGTTCTTTGTTCATGTAAAGTTTTCTTCTTAGGTAGCATTGTTCCTAATGTCTCCAAGAGAGGACAAGTCAAAGGTGTCAAATCGTCACTCATGGGATGCCTCATTTGCATCATGCCATGATGGTAGATTGTACACTCTTGGAGGACATCAAACCCAATGACACCACTAAGAAGAGGACACATCACAAGAAAAGAAAAAAGAAAAATCACGCCATGAATTTTTTCCAAAAGATGTCATCGATGTATGCCCCCCTTTAAAGTGGTTGTTACACCATTACTATGAGAAATTGCTTTAAAGTAGCCAAATGTTTTGCCTAAGACATGAGATATTTCCTCGAAAAACCCTATGTCAAGTCATATGTTTTTGAAATAAGCTGCATCATGAAATAGGAAGGAAGGGTTGCCCCCACAAATACATAAGGGATCTATGGATTCGAGGTCAGTATGTCTTTGCTACAATGTTGTCATAGAGCATGGAACTGTCATCATTCCCCAAATACTCATAGAACAGGAAGAATGACACAAAGAGAGCGAAAACAAGGGAAAAATCCTTTTGGGTCAACATGGAAGAGACCTAAATGTCTCAACGCCTTGCGTCATCCCCAAAAGGAAAACACAAGACAAATGAAAAAGATAAAAGGAAAGCTTTTGGGTCAACATGGAAGAAACCTAAATGTCTTGATGCCTTGTATCATCCCCAAAATGAAAACACAAGATAAATGAAATGATTATGACATATAGAAGAATGAAAGGTACATATAGAGGAATGTACAAAAATAGAGAGGTACATCAAACAAAACAACAGAGGGGATCACATTAAGCACATACAATCACATAAAGAAAACATGAAAAAGCAAAAGACTAGTGAGGCACATGCGAGTCAACCTAAATCAATTTGTTTGCATCCCAACCTTAGTCGACACAAACAGAAGGCAGAAAACTAGCTAAAGGGACAAGAGCAAGTGCCAAACTAGGAGAAGCACCAAGTTCAATAGTCTTTTTAGGAGATTTGTCATTTAAGCTCATAGAAGAAGAAAAAAATGTATTCAACTCATCATGCACTTGTTAATCAATCTTTGCAATGTCAATGTCATCATCTAGATTTATCACAATAGGAGGTCGAATAACAATTTCCATGGAATGTTCTTATTTATGTTGTGGCGAGGGTATAGAGTCATCATGCTTTTCTTCAAGGAAGTTTGGATTCTGATTTTATATGTTGTTCTTTTCTTCTTGAGTTTGTAATCTACGAGCAATAGCACGTCACCTATGCCTACGCTCTCTAGCACTTCAATTCCTTTTCAATCTATTGTCAATTTTTGTTTGTGTAAGAGCAGGTTTATTAATCATAGGTTCCTTCTCTTCCCTAGGAGGGATAGAAGAAATAACAGTAGGTTGTTCGACCGCTTTCTCTTTGACTTTGTAAACTTGTTTGACTCTAGGAGGAACAACAGGATTTTTTGTGTTATCTCATGGTCTCTTATAGAAAATTGTGGGAGGTTTTTCTTTAGGTTGTTCTTGTATGTTTAAAAGGGTTTTTGGTTTGATCATTGCTTCGTCAAGGATAGGTGTTTCATTTATAGGTTGAGGCATGTTTCAAAGGGATAATTTTGCTATTTTCTTTGCCTTGAACTTTTGATATGATTTGAAAAAGAAATCCTCACAAGGCTTGATAGGTTCCATAGGCTCGGGCCAAAAGAAATCTAGTAAAAGATTCCCTCGAGTCGATGCAGGATCAAATCCACTATGGTGCATAGTAAAGATATCATTTCCAAATGGAAACTTTAGAAATTTATGCACAACTGAAGGGATGACATTCATGGAGTGAAGTCATGGATAGCCTAGCTTCACACGAAATTGGTGCAATTGCAAAATGATGGAAAATGAGACAATTAATGTTTTTAGTCCTACTTTTAAAGGGAGATCTATCAAACCTATCATAGGGAAAGCAAACCCATTATGTGCCTTGATCCATGCTTTCAGTTTGTCATATGTATCTTTATATAGTTCATGAACATATAAGAATTCTTTAGTGATCACATTCTCTCCACATACGGGATCAATTAATACCCCATTAGTGGACTTATCATTGATTCGGCTAGCTATGTAAAGAGGACCATCAAGTGCATGTTTGAGTATGTCATTTTGTGAGAAAGAAATGTCAAGAGGACTTTTAGTTGAGCCCTTACGAGGTTTAGCTTTGATACATGCTATCACTGCCTTTGTGTGATGTTTAATAGTATCCATATTGTCAACATTCATCACATCATTCTTAGTTTCACTATCTTTGACAAACGAAACAATGTGTTTAGGCAAGGGATTTGTAAAGATTTGTAAATTTTGATTAGGAGGGGCTACAGACTTACTACCTTTATCATTCACACCTCCAATTTGAAGTTGATTACTATCAATAAGGTATTGCACAAGATGTTTAAGACGCTTATAGTATTTTGTACCATGCCCATTTTGTTGATGGTAATGACAATAAGAATTTTTTTGAAAGCCTTTAGGAAATGGTATATTAGGGTCACGTTCTCTCACAGGAGGTAATGTAAGCATGTTTTTGTCAATGAGCTACAACGTGATATTATGAAGGGTATCAGGTAAAGGAGTGAACTCCCTATCCCTCTCCCCAAAAGGATTTGTTTTTTAAGAAGCCACTTGATTATTAGTTTGTTGACTCATTTGAGGGGAATTCATTTGTAAAACGCCCTTATTCTACTTCTTGAAAGGTTGATAGCCATTTTGAGTTGTAGATTCGTATTTTTCAATACGACTAGGGGGATTTTTTACATCACGACCGTAAGTCAAATTTTGATAATCACAAAGGGTAGTACATAACTGATGTAGGAGCATCCCTAGTTGCCAAGCAATCTTTCATAAACCAAAAATATTTGCATTCATTTGTTTTTCTGCATTCCAGTAGTTATCTGTCTGGACCCAATCTCAATGTTTCATACTACATTGTACCACATTGTAACATCAGAGCTCATGGAGTAGGATATAGGATCTTCATTGCAACATCTACAGCATATCCAGAATTCAAGTGTTTTTGAGATTCCAACACGAAGTTATCGCTAACAGAATATCAGATGTATTTGGATAGAAAGCATTCGCCGACAAGTCTTTGCTTTTCAAGTGTGTGAACCTATCTTGTGACTTGTGGAGCTCAAGGAATTGTTTCATAAGGATGCACATTCATCGAGGGGCCTTCATCTCGATCTGCATCATGTTTATCAAAGAATTAAATAAAATTCATATGTTTGGCCAACCTTCACACGTCTCATCAATTTCAGGGTTTTGAAACCTCTTGAGGTTGATACAGACCTTTGTTGGAGCTAGGAATAGATATATATATATATAGGTATCATGTATTTGTATTAGAGATCATTATGTTTTAGCACCATCATCATATGTATTAGTAGATCAAATTAAGGGTTTCAACCCGCATGTATTTCTGGGCTTAATGCCATATCATTCTATAATCTGTAAGCCTGAGGCCAAGGCATTTTTCCAGTGAATAATTGATCGTCTCTTATTTTAATAAATGATTGCTATTTCAATTCTTTGAGTTTCCATTGTGTTTACTCTTATGCAAGGCTGGATAGTCCTACTCTTGGACCCTCCATCCTTGACTACACCAAGTGGTATCAGAGCGAAGTTACAAACCTTTGGAGGAGAAGAGAAAAGTTGCAAATTTTGGGGGAGCGAAGGTGGACACATCATTGACCCTGAGGCAGTTGCACCAAAGCGAGTTTGTGAAGTTGAGTGAGGCATTCCATAAGATCTTTGTGTGGACAGATCACCGACTTGAAGCAGCCTACTTGTGTTTGTCAACAGATCGTCAATTGTGAGGTATTTGCAACCCTATAGCCAGATCGTCGACTTGAGGCAGTTGCACCAAACCCTAGGAAAAAATGTCATTGAAAAGAATTCATACTTCTGTTAATGTTGTTGGAAAGATGGATGAGATGATGGAAATGATGTGAACAATGAAAGTGAGATTGGATGTTGTTGAAGAAGATAGAAGAAAGGGCTTAAACCCTAGACCTAATAATGAAATTGGTGATGATGAAGTTCAAGCTATGAATCTAACTGAAGATACCTCAGAAGAGGAAGAATCAAATCAGGTAAAGATGTTGAAGGCTATTTCAAAGTTAGAAAAGAAACCTAGAATGGATAGTTTGAACTATAGCAGTAATCTAAACCCTAAGGAGCTAATTGATTAGATAAATGATATTGAAGAATACTTTGAATATGAGGAAATTGAAGATCCGAAGAGAGTGAGATTTGCGAAGACTAAACTGAAGGGACATGCTGCAATATGATGGAAGGAAGTCCAATTGGAGATAAACAAAAAAGGAAAGGAAAATATTGTGAAATGGGATAGAATGAGATGGAGCTGCTGAAGAGATTGCAAAACCTGAGACAAAAGGAGAATTCTGTGAAAGAATACACTAAGGAATTTCATAGGATCATCATCTGAGCTGTACATAGTGAGGCAAGCAAGGAGAAAGCGGCAAGATATATCAATGGGCTGAGGATGAAAATTCAAGAGGAGTTGAGTATGGTAAGGATGAATTCGGTAGAGGAAGCATATCAATTTGCATTAAAGGTGGAAGAAAAGCTAAACAAAAGACATGAGCAAAGGAAAAGAGGAAGAAGAGGTAGATTTCAGAGAGGAAGATCACATTTTGGAGGAGAGAAACCATATGTAGAGAAAAGCAAGGATAAAGATTCAAACCGCAAGGAAGAGAAGGATTCTAGTTCATACCAAAAGGGGAGAGATGACAGAAATTCTTACCACAACAATAGAGGAGGCTACAATTCTTACCGCAATAATGGATACCAGAGAGATGGGAAGGGATATGATAAGAAAAATTTCAAAGGAACTTGTTTCAAATGAAGAGGAGAAGGACATAGAGCATTTGAGTGTCGCAAGGAAGGCAAGAAGAATGAAAATCCTACAAGAACCGGATATGCGGAGGAAGAACCAATGAAATCACTGAGTCTCAGAGGAAGTCCTGAGAAGGGAGAATCATTATTCATGAGGAGAGCACTATTCCAGGAGAAAGAAGTACCTAAAGAAGAACCACAGAGGAAGAGTTTATTCTAGACTAGATGCAAAGTAGGAGGTAAGTGTTGCAAAGTTATCATTGATAGTGGTAGCACAGATAATCTAGTTTCTAAGGAAATGGTGACAATGTTGAATTTAGAAAGGAGGAAACATCAAAAACCTTATAGGATAGCCTGGATTCAAGATGAGCACAAGATACTAGTAAGCGAGCAATGTCTAGTGAAGTTCAAGATAGGATCATATCATGATGAAGTGTTGTGTGATATTATGCCAATGGATGTATGTCATATGTTTTTGGGTAGACCTTGGAAGTATGATAAGAAATCTATACATGATGGTATAAGGAACGCTTGTACCATAACATCTGATGGAGAGAGAATCACCTTGAAACCTTTGGAAGATGAACCTAAAAGTTAAGTATGTGGTACAACTAGAATCAATCTAGTAGATGGAAGGAAATTTTTGAATGGATTGAGACATGAGAACATGTGTTTTGCTTTGATTCCAAGGAAGTGCGGAGACTTAGAGGCTAAGAGAATCATAAGAGAAGAAGAATCACCAGAGAAAGAAGTCACTAAACTGATAATGGAGTACCAAGATCTTGTATCAGAAAATGTACCTAATGGACTACCACCTATCTGGAGTATCAATCATCATATAGATCTTATTCCAAGAGCCATTTTTCTGAACAAAGCTGCACACCGGATGACACCAGGAGAAAATGTGGAGCTAAATAGATAAATACATGAGCTGCTAAAGAAAGGATTGATTAGAGAGTATGAGCCCATGTGCGGCACTAGTTGTACTTGCACCTAAGAAATATGGAGAATGGAGGATGTGTATAGATTGGGGAGCTATCAATAAGATCACAGTGAAGTGTAGATTCACATTGCCTAGAATGGATGACATCATGGACAGTCTGAGTGGAGCAAAGTATTTCACCAAGATAAACCTAAAGAGTGGATACCACAGATCAAGATCAGAGAGGGAGATGAATGAAAGACTACTTTCAAGACAAATGAGGGATTGTATGAGTGGTTGGTCATGCCATTTGGACTAACTAATGCACCTAGTACAGTTATGAGGTTGATGAACGAAGTCTTGAAGAAATTCTTGGGTAAGTTTATCATTGTTTATCTAGATGATATTTTGATTTTCAGTAAGACTAAGGAGGAACATTTGGAACACATCAAACAAGTATTTCAGAGGCTAAGAGAACAGAAGTTGTTGATAAACATCAAGAAGTGTAGTTTCATGAAGGAATAACTAGTGTATTTGGGATTTGTGATATGTGTGGAAGGATTGAAGATGGACCCTGAGAAGGTTAAAGCAATAGTTGAGTGGCCTACACCTGTGAATGTTGGAGAAGATCATTTCATGGATTGGAAACTTTTTATCAGAAGTTCATCAGAAAATTTAGTGGTATTTGCACACCTATGACAGAGATGATGAGGGGTGACCGAAAGGAATTCAAGTGGACATCTGGAGCAAAAAAGGAGTTTTGAGTTGTTGAAGCAAAAGGTGACAGAACAACCTATGTTGGCATTACCAGAATTTGATAAGGTATTCCAAGGAGATTGTGACACTAGTGGAAGTGCAATAGGAGTTGTGTTGAGTTAGAAAAAGCAACCAATAGCCTACTTTAGTGAGAAATTGAATGATGCCAGAAGAAGATATTTGGTTAATGATCAAGAGTTCTATGCAATAATACAAGCCTTGAAGAAGTGGAGACATTACTTGTTACCTAAGGATTTTGTGTTGTATACGGATCATCAAGCTTTACAATATTTGAATAGTTAAGTGAAGTTGAACCAGAGACATATGAGATGGGTAGAGTTCTTGCAGAGCTACACCTTTGTGTTGAAGCACCAGAGTGGGAAATCAAACAAATTTGCTAATGCATTGAGTAGGAGAAGAAGTTTGTTAACAGAGATGATGATTGAAGTATTGGGTTTTGAAGAACTAAAGCACATGTATGAGGAGGACCTTGATTTTGTAGAGGCATGGAAGGCTTGCGAGGAACTGGTGAAGACAGATAGAAGCAAGTGGTTGGATTATTTCATTCAGGAAGGTATGTTGTTCAACAATGATTAGTTGTGTATTCCTAAGAGCTCAATGAGGGAGAATTTAATCAAGGAAAAGCATTGCGGAGGATTAGTAGGACATTTTGGAATTGATAAGACTATAGCATTGGTGAGTGAGAACTATTTTTTCCCACAATTGTATAAGGATGCCAGGAAATATGTTCAAAGTTGCAAGATTTGTCAAGTTGCAAAAGGGAACAGTCAAAACACTCGAAAATATACACCATTGACAGTACCAGAGAGACTATGTGAGGACATTAGCATGGATTTTGTGTTGGGATTACCTAAGACATCAAGAGGATTTGATTTTGTATTTGTGGTTGTGGATAGATTTTCTAAAATGGCACATTTCATACCTTGTGAGAAGACCAATGATGCAGTACATGTTGTAAACCTATTTTTCAAGGAGATTGTGAGATTGCATGGACTACCAAAGAGCATAGTACTAGACAGGGACACTAAGTTCATTGGCTATTTCTGGAAAACATTGTGGAAGAAGATGAAAATAGATTTGAAGTACAGTTCAGCATTCCACCCACAGACAGATGGACAAACAGAAGTGGTAAATAGGATTTTGAGGAACTTGTTGAGGTGTTTTACTGAAGGTAAATCAAAAATTTGGGATTTGATACTGTCGCAAGCAACATTTGCATACAACAATTTAGTAAACAGAAGCATAGGGAAGACACCATTTGAAATTGTGACGGGACAACAACCCAGAGGAGTAGTAGAATTAAGGGATATCAGTATGGAGAAAAAAAAAGGAGTGTGGAGGCTGGAGAATTCACAAGACTAATGGAGACAATGCATACTCAAGTTACGGAGCATCTGGAGAAGATGAACAATACATACAAAGAGAGAGCAGATAAGAAGAGAAGACATAAGGAGTTTGTGTTGAAAATTGAGGTGTTTTCTTAGCTTAATACTTTGTAAAACTTTAATATTGTTGATCTAAATAAGATTTTCCTTTGTTACATATTCATTGTGGGTGATTATCTTGATTAATCCATTTTACTGTTTGTAGAATGTAGAAAGAATTTGATAGAAGAAGTAGACAGGATATTAGAAAGACTACACAAGCATGTACTATGGAGAAACCCTTTCGGGAAAAAACTCCACCAAGAATTATTCTATTATTCAATCTCTGAAGTAGATTACAATAGCTTCAATTCTTGCTTGAGAATTTTTCTTTTGCCTTCACCAAAACTTCTTCACAACCTACAATAAAAAATTATACCAACTCTCTTCAACTTGCTTGAGATATATAGGCTTTAATCAACTTTGTAAACTCCACAAGAGTTAAAATTACAATGCTCAAGCCATATTCCTAAAAGGTACTCCTATCTCATGCAAATAGAGTTATTCCATGAAGAACAATGTCAAATCCTCCTCATCTTCATGCATTTGGGCGTCCCAAACTGAAGTAGCAACTCAACCTCTGTTTTGTAAATATCTTCAAGGCTTCATCCTCAAAGTAGGCGCCCAAAAGAGGTCCCACTTAACTGAGCCTTCTGAAATATCTCAACATGCAAAGGAGTTGATACCAAGAAGCCAACTTGGGCGCCCAAGTTGGGTCCAAGTCATTTCTTGTTAACTGAAACATTTCTCAACACCATTCATGCAAGAATGGTCGTCCCCTATTAACTAGAGGTATTCCATGTTATCTGTCATGCAACTCAAGTCATTAGCCATGCATTCCAAGTTAACTAAAGTTAACTAGCATTCAACTAAAACTAACTGAAAATAACTGAACCATAACTAAACTAAATTGATTCTGAACTGAACTGAACTTCATGCATGCAAACATCAAACCCTAACTCCTAGGATCTTTACATGCATTCAGAAGTGTTATCTCTTACTCTGAATAGTTAACTGAACTCAAGGTGAGTGTCACCTACCATGTGGGCGCCCCATGTGCCCCTATTATTTAGGAACTCATAATGGACACCCTCACATGCTCCTAACATTTAGAATTAATTACAAATGCCAATTAACATGAGTATTTCATCAAATATTAATCTCTTCCTAATCCTAGTGTTAATGAACACATTCCAAGGACTTAGGAGATACATGAAATAAATAATGTTTAGGATTGCAATTAAATATCATCCTATTTCAAACATTCTCCCACTTGACATTATATATTACAACTATTCTAAACAAGGAATAATTTATAAAACAACTACAGGACTCAAGGCCAATGACCTTCCTGCACCTAACTAATCAATCCATGCCAACTTCAAATGCAATCTGCATAATCATGAAGCTTCCAAGAAAATGATTAAAACCAAGAGAACTTATCTGGTTTCATAAGATAATTTGTAACATTAATTAAAGTGTCAACTTTCTCAATTAATACCTTCCCATTATCAACCAAACCAATACCTTTCCCAAGCCTTTGTATCCAAACTGCCTCTTTGGAGGAATGTTAAACCACTGAGTGTGTTGAACTCACATTCAACCAAGGTGTAGGCTCCTCGGTCTTTTCTATTGAAAAAACTTTTCTTACAAGTAACCATTCCAACAAATATCTCTTACCATAAGAGAACTCCAGCCTCACCTATTTCTCCAAGTATCCATGAGGACCTGTAACCAACCAATCCATGCCAAACTCCAAATGCAACACAAAACTTTCATGAAGTAATCAAGCAAATGATTAATGTACCCAATACTTAAGAGAATTACACAAGATCAATGTCAAAGCTCCAATCATGAATCAGGAACATAAACATGAAATCCATGATCTAACCATCTCCTCTTAGGAGATCACATGCACCATAACATACATCCTAGTCTCAAGAGAACATGTAATATGCCAAACTCTAAATGCATATCAAGAGTAAACCATGACATAATAGCAACCACTCTAAACCAATAAAAAACCATATCCCCAATCACATGAAGATAACCTTACCAATGATGCATCTATGTCATTGCCAAAAACTCCCACTGAACCGTGGTACTGAGTTACACATGGAATCATGACTACCATCCTCTCCATGAAGATCACTATATCCTACCAAAGCTCCCACTAAACTATGATACCGAGCTATACATGGCAACAAGATAAACATCAAACCATCACTATCAAAAGCATATGGAATTTCAGACGTTTCCTCATGATCAAAATTATCATAACATGTACCATGCCACAACTCTAAACCACTAATCAAGAGTATACCATGACATAATAACAAAACCATCCTACAACCAAGAATCCACTTCATTTCCAAATCCTCCCACTGAACCGTGATATTGAGCAATCTCATGGCATCATGATGCACATAACCAAAACCACATTTTTGTCATAAGCTCGCACCAAACCTATGAATCCAAGCTCTCAATGACACATGATAAATATCCTCTTGTAACAAACTTATTTCCAAAATCAGCAAATAAAATAATAATAAAAGCTCCCACTAAGCCAAAAAACCTCTGATCTTTTAAGAGAAAGGTGTCCCAATACTCTACCCAACCTTAGCTCTGATACCAAATGTTGAAAATTGAGGTGTTTTCTTAGCTTAATACTTTGTAAACCTTTAATATTGCTGATCTAAATAAGCTTTCCTTTGTTACATATTCGTTGTGGGTGATTATCTTGATTAATCCATTTTATTGTTTGTAGAATGTAGACAGAAGTTGAAGAAGAAATGGACAGGGTATTAGGAAGACTACATTGTAAGCATGTATCATGGAGAAACCCTTTCGGGGAAAAACTCCACCAAGAATTATTCTATTATTCAATCTCTGAAGTAGATTACAATAGCTTCAATTCTTGCTTGAGAATGCTTCTTTTGCCTTCACTAAAACTTCTTCACAACCTGCAATAAAAACTGATACCAACTCTCTTTAACTTGCTTGAGATATATAGGCTTTAATCAACTTTGTAAACTCCACAAGAGTTAAAATTACAATGCTCAAGCCCTATCCCTAAAAGGTACGCCTATCTCATGAAAATAGAGTTATGCCATGAAGAACAATGTCAAATCCTCATCTTCATGCATTTGGGCGTCCCAAACTGAAGCAGCAACTCAACCTCTATTTTGTACATATCTTCAAGGCTTCATCCTCAAAGTAGGCACCCAAAAGAGGTCCCACTTAACTGAGCCTTTTGAAATATCTCAACATGCAAAGGAGTTAATACCAAGAAGCCGACTTGGGCACCCAAGTTGGGTCCAAGTCATTTCTTGTTAACTGAAACATTTCTCAACACCATTCATGCAAGAATGGTCATCCCCTATTAACTGGAGGTAGTCCCTGTTATCTTTCATGCAACTCAAGTCATTAGCCATGCATTCCAAGTTAACTGAAGTTAACTAGCATTCAACTAAAACTAACTGAAGATAATTGAACCATAACTGAACAGAACTAAACTAAATTGAACCAAACTAAACTAAACTAAACTGATTCTTAACTGAAGTGAACTAAATTGAACTGATCTGAACTGAACTTCATGCATGCAAACATCAAACCCTAACTCTTGGGATCTTTACATGCATTTAGAAGTGTTATCTCTTACTCTGAATAGTTAACTGAACTCAAGGTGAGTGTCACCTACCATGTGGGCACCCCATGTGCCCCTATTATTTAGGAACTCATAATGGATTCTCTCACATGCTCCTAACATTTAGAATTAATTACAAATGTCAATTAACATGATTATTTCATCAAATATTAATCTCTTCTTAATCCTAGTGTTAATGAACACATTCCAAGGACTTAGGAGATGCATGAAATAAATAATGTTTAGGATTGCAATTAAATGGCATCTTATTTCCAACAATTTGCAGTAGGAGAGGAAGTGATGGTATATTTGAGGAAAGAAAGATTTCCAGTCAGGACATATAACAAGTTGAAGATGAAGAAGTTTGGACCTTGTAAGATCATCACAAAGTTTGATTCCGAAAATACATATGAAGTGGAACTACAGAGGAATTTGGCATATCACCTATATTCAACATTGCAGATCTTTACTGGTATCATGAAGGAGAGCCATCGAAGGACAGAGAAGTTGGTTTACTGGAACATATAGCACATCATCTTAAGGAAATTGAGGATATTTTAGACAGTTAAATTGGGTGCAGTACTAGAGGAAAGCAATACAAGGAATATCTAGTTAGATGGAAAGGAAGACTAGAGGAAGATTCGTCATGGATTTCTTAGGCTGGGGTGGACCGCATTTTTTTCCTCTAAGCCCTAGAAAGTGAGAGGCTCACTTTTCTTCAACCTTGGGTTCCTGATGTAGGAGCATCCCTAGTTGCCAAGCAATCTTGCATCAACCAAAAATATTTGCATTCATTTATTTTCTTGCATTCCAGTAGTTATAAGTCTAGACCCAGTCTCAGTGTTTCATATTGCACTGTATTGCATTGTAACATCAAAGCTCATGGAGCAGGATATAGGATCTTCATTGCAACATCTACATCATATCCATAATTCAAGTGTTTTGGAGATTCTAGCATGAAGTTATCGCTAACAGAATATCAGTTGCATTTAGATAGAGAGCATTCACCGACCAGTCTTGGCTTTTCAAGTGTACGGACCTATCCTGTGACTTATGGAGCTCAAGGAACCATTTCATAAGGATGCACATTCAATCAAGGTCCTTCGTCCCGATCCGCATCATTTTTTTCCAACAATCAAAGAAAATTCATATGTTTGGCCGACCTTCACACGTCTCATCAATTTCGAGGTTTTGAAACCTCTTGAGGCCAACGCGGACCTTTGCTGGAGCTGGGAATAGATATATATAGGCATCATGTAGTTGTATTAGAGATCATTATGTTTTAGCACCATCATCATTTGTAGTAGTAGATCAAATTAAGGGTTTTGACCTGCATGTATTTCTGGGCTTAATGCCATATCATTTGTTAATCTGTAAGCCTGAGGGCAGGGCATGTTTCTAATGAATAATTGATCATCTCTTATTTTCATAAATGATTTCTATTTCAATTCTTTGAGTTTCCATTGTGTTTACTCTTGCTACAAGGCTATACAATCCTACTCCCAGACCCTCCATCATTGACTACACCAATAACTATGTGAAGGATGGGAATCTCAACATTTCAAGTTTTCTTTGGAGTTTATCTTGTAGGTTGGAAATAAACATTCATTGAATGTAAACATTGGGAATCTTAATGTTTAATTATGAATAAAGTGTTTGATATCTTACTATGAAGTTGGTCGCTTTCTCATCCTTTTTTGGTTTGCATGTCATTAAGTCAGCAAGGTTCATCTTGGGACCCATGTGGATATGGAAATGGTTGTTAAAGGCATCAATGAGTTCATTGAATGAACCAATTGAATTGTTCGGTAAAGAAGAGAACCACTCTAAAGCGGTATCCTTCAAGGACCTAGGAAAGAGTTTAGCCAAGATTTTATCTTCAAAGATGAAATCACTACACAAGACTGTGAAGGTGGAAACATAGCTAACAGGATCTCCTTTCCCACCATATTTCTCAAATCAAGGGACTTCGATACCTTGTGGCATTTGTGCTCTTAATATGTTGAAGGATAGGGGGTTGGATTTAACGTATTATAAAGGTTGATTGTTGTTGTTTTGTTGTAATCTTGCCACTTGTTGTTAGAGGGATGTCATAGTTTACAAAAGGAAGTTAAGGATAGGATCATTTTGGTTGTAAGGTTGAGGTGAATAAGGTGGTGTAGTGTATGTATGCAAAGGGCTAGTGAATTATAGGTTGGTGAAGGTAGACTATTGAGGAGTTATTGTGTTCAAATGGACAAGGCTAGAAGTATTTCCTACGGGAATACCTATGGAAGTGTACACAGTGCTAGTAGGTATGCTTTTTGTGGTTGGTTGAATAGTTGTGGTAGGTTGAAGGTTTGTTGTGGGTTGTGTACTAATGTATGTAGGAATGGACATTGGTATCATGGAGGATGGAATTGGAATTCCACCTTGGCTTTGAGTAGACCCCGAAGCTTGAGTGGAATTAGAGATGGTAGGGATGGTGTTGGTAACATTTAGCACATTGGTTGTAGGAAATGAAGTCATTGGAAATGAGGTATGCAAACTGTGATCCATGGAGGGTTGATTAACAACACTATCAAAAAGAGAGTCATAAAACCCAAGATCCACGACGAGTGAGATATCATAGGATGAAATGAGCCTCGAACTACATCTTATAATAGTGTTGCTAATAGGACACCAATTTGTAAAGTTCATGCAAGTTTTACAACCCTAGTGTGCAAACCCTAAATGGAAAGAGGCAATGCAACAACCTAGAATTAAATGCAATTTTCATATTATAAGCAATGCAATATACTGATTACACAATACAATAAGCTAGAAATGAAATGTTCGAATGCAATTTTTAATTTTAACAATGCATTGAAATGAAGCAACTTAAGCTAAATGCAATGAATTTGATGAAACGGCAAATCAAGAAACTGAAACAGGAAAGTAATAGTAGCAAACGGAAGCCTAAAATTGAGATTTTAATTTCCAGAAAATGCTAATCAATAGCTAGCATGGACTCATTCGCCAATAAGGGAAAATGGGTCTTGGTTAGGCTTTTTTGAGATGTTTATGTGGATTTCAAGGTAATTTTTAATTCCTTTTTAGATGCCAAAAGGTTCAGCTTTGACCTAATCAGGGACCCATTCTCCAGTAAGGGCGAATGCATTCTGGTTAGGTATTTATAAAAAAAAATTAAATGATTTGCAAGCTTTTAGTAGTGCCTTTTAGTTCTAGGTCTGAGGCTGTGAGTTTCAGTTTCAAATTTTCCAAAAATGCAATGAAAAGATGAATGCAAGGACCTATGTTGAAATGCAATTTTTTTATTTTCAAATGCAAATAAATGAGATTTAAATGATATGCACAATGATCAATTTGTTTTTTATATTTTTCAGATTTAGAGAGATACAAAATAATGCAAATCTAAACCCTAAATGAGATGCAATTGTGAATGCAATGCAAGAAACCCTAAATGAGATCTTAATTCAATGCAAATGAGATGCAAATGAATGCAAGATCTAATCTAAGATGCAAAGACTTCAAAAATCATAAAATTGAAATGTTCAATATGTCAGGTTCACCATTAATGATTAGGCGAAGAAATTAGGGATTATTAAGATCAAGATAAACCACTAGAATTCTCCACAAAAAATCACTATAATTTATGCAATTATGAGGCCCAAAAGATGCAAATAATAATCAAAAATTGAACCTAACTGTTATAGCAACTATGAGGAGAGTTTTTAGAGCTCAAAGAGGTGTGTACCTTGCTGCAAGAAGCCTATTTTTAGGGAACAAAGGACTCATTTTCCTTTAGTGGCAAATGGATCCCTGTTAGGGTTTCTAAAACTGAGATCTGGGTCATTTTCCTTGATGTCTGCACTCTCAGATTCCCAATTGTCAGCTCCCAAAAACCTGTACTTAATTTTGTAGCCTTAATTCTTTGTTCTTGCACTTTGAAGGTCCACTTTGCAACTTGATAACTTTTGTAACTTTGCTCTAAACTTCTTCTCCACTTGATCTTCAACCTATAAATATGCAAACACACATTCAAAGGGAGAAAAACTTGTTGATTGTTAGTGAATAGGGGTTTTCCTAAGTCAAACCACTTGTAGGTAATCAAAGGTCAAATGATGAAATAATGTAATTGAAGCATGAACATGAAATAAGGCAATGTTGATACCTTGGAAGATGTCTTGTAATGCAAATTTGTAATCTAACATGTAGTGGCCCTGAAGAATGTAGATCTTGATCTTGAATATATGTGAACAATTCTTGCAAGTAGATCCTCAATGCTACATCAACTTTCTTAGCTCAACAACATGCATGAATGCACTAAACCTTTGTCATGATGAAATGATCTTGAATTGCTGCAATAAAACCTTGATAATTTGCCTTGAAATTCCTTTGAAAATGCTCTTGAAGTGCTTTATAATTCTCTTGTAAAGTTGCTAGGATTTCTCATAAAATTGCTAGGTGAAACAATGTGAATTAACCCCTTATTTATACTAAATCAAGAGATTAGCCCCAAAATTCAAACAATTCAAGCCGACACCAAATCTGGAAACAAACATTATTAAATTCCTACCAGAATGAATTTCAAAAAGGGGGTCCTCATTAAGGGATGACCCATTCGCCACCTAGGGCGAATGGGTCTTGGCACTATTTTCCAAGACCTTGCCTTCGAGGGATGAAAGATAATTAAAACCCATTTGAAATAGGTTGATAAAGGGAGGTCCTATAGAGGGAGGACCCATTTGCCACCTAGGGCAAATGGGTCCTAGCACCAATTTCTAGGACCTTGATTTTTCCCAATTAAATGTTATGTAATTTGAATTATGGGTGTCAGGATAGATCTTCAGGAGGTGTCATAAATAAGGCTTAAATTTAAATTAAAGGGGCTAATTAACTCCAATTAACCAAAATTAATTAAAGGGGCCCTAGATAAGTGTGAAAGTGTGTTACAACACTTGACAACACCATAAATAGGGTGCGCATTAAGTACATTTTATTAAAAGGGGGGCCAAGATCAATGTGAATGTGTTACAACACATCACAACATTAAACCTAGGCAAAATTAGGTTAATTCAATGACAAATATTCCCAAATCAAGTAAGGAAAAATGATACTTTTTTTCGTTACTACAACCATATCAAAAGGAGTGCATCAAGTAGATAGGGTGCATCTACTTCAGCTCAATCTATGAGGTGAGAAGGTAAAAGGAAAGGTAATTGTGTCTTTATTTGCATTTATCTTATATTTTATGTCTTTTATCCATTTCATCATCTTCAGAATCCATAATCAAAGTCATTTTCACAAGTTAGAGATTATATTTGCAAGTGTGAAAGTGACCTAGGTTGGTACACAATTATAGAACTCACTAAACATATTTTTTCCTATTTGTTCATGTCAAAATTAATAAACTATTCTAGGTAGCGACCACTTATATCACACTCAAAATTATCTCCTTTTCTTTAGCTTTAAGGTACACATTTTCTTTTTGCTTTTTGTTTTTTAATATTTGATTAGGCACATGTTTCTATCCTAGTCCCTTTATTTGTAAACTATTTATTATCATATATTTGTATTTATGTATCCTAGATTTTTATGTAGCAAATATTTTATTTACTTACATAGAATGATGAACTTGATATTTGAATTCTTCTACAATTTTTTCCAAAGCTTTTTAACTTCTTTATATCTTTGTTTTTGTTATCTAATATTTTTATTGTTTGTATTTTGTCATTTCAAATTTGATTAGGGTGTGGATCCACCTTTGCTTTTGCTTCATTTTTATATTTTGATTAGGGTTTGGACTTTCATTTCTTACTTGTTCTTTAATCCATACCCTCCCACTCTTTGATTGTGCTTCATTGATATATTTTTCATTATGTCAAGTGTACCCAACCCATATGTTTGACCTAGGTCCTTTCACATACCAATAATCAAGTAATATGTTTGAAATATTTGTTGCATCTTACCCACGGATCCTTGAGGATGTAGTCTCTTTCTACCACGTAGAGAATGTTATATGCTATATGCATGTCTCAGTGCATAACATTATCTTATTTCTCATCTTCCATATAGCTTATTATAAATCATGACTATTCTTTATCTTCTCATGATGTGGTTGGCCTAATGTATTTTTTATTTGGGCACCTACAATATTTAATTATGAGAAGATAAAAATATGCACAATAATGTAATGAACAGGAACTTTAATGATTTATATGAAGTTTGATTTATATGCATGCCACTAAAACATAAAGCCTCTAGAATCAAGTATGATGGTGTCTAATAAAAGGAACAAGATGGAATTAACCAATAAAAATAAAATGTATGAGGTAGAGGAAAGTAAGGCAATATACATTTACATTTGGTGGTGGATATTAACATGTGGTAGTGCAATTTATTAAGCACTACTACTCTCTCTCTCTCTAGATGCTTAACATAGTAACACTTAATATATGTATTTTTTATAAAAAATGATAATTCTTTAGTAAACAAACTAGCAAGTTGGTTATTAGTTTTACAAAACTTCAATTTAACCTAAGTTTCTACCATAACAAAACATGTTATACCAACCACATGATCATAAGAAGATAAATATTAGTCATGATTATGAAATCAATAAGAACTTTAATGATTTATAATTCAATCAAAGATTAATTAAATTATAAATATGATACATGTAGTTTAATTTATAGGCATGTCACTAAAAATAGGAAGCCTTTTGAATAAAGTATGATGGTGCCTAATGAGAGAAACAAGCTAGAATTAACCAATACAAATAAAATGTATAAGATAATATAAAATAAGGTAATATATTTTTACATTTGGTGGTAGATTTTAACATCTATATGTTATTTTTGTCAATACAAGCATAGTGTGATGTGTTGTCCCTAATTTTTCACTTGCTAAAAATTGGGATAACCTATTAAAATTTTGATAAAATTTGAATATTTTCTCTTCTAAGGCATGTTTTACGAGGTGCAAAGTTTAGAAAATTTCAGTTTTGGGTCTATAGTCCTTTTGGCTAACTTTTTTCACTCACTCTCATCCGTTTTCGTGAAATTCTGAGTCATTTTTAGTGTGTTTTTGGTCAATTTCGGGTTTTTGGGGCATCACTGCAAGTAGGGGTTTTGGTTTCTTATTACAAGTAAGCGATAGGAACTTTTTGCTCTTATTACAAGTTACTTTTTTGTTTTAATTTCAAGTTGTAGGAACTTTTTGTGTAACTTACAAGTGATAGGAACTTTTTGCTCTTATTACAAGTTACTTTTTGTTTTAATTTCAAGTTGTAGGAACTTTTTATATAACTTACAAGTTGTAGGAACTTTTTGTTCACTTTACAAGTTACTTTTTAAAAAGTCACTTGCAATGACTTGAAAAAGTTCCGATTTCACTTAAAGTCACTTGCAATGACTTGAAAAAGTTCCGATTTCACTTAAAGTCACTTGCAATGAATTTTAAAAGTTCCTATTTGAGTTAAAGTGACTTGCAATGAGTTTTAAAAGTTCCTATTTTAACTTAAATCACTTGCAAAGTGTATCTAAAAACCCGATTTGCAAGTAAAGGGCATTTTTAAAGTTATTTGTTATTTTGTTCACTTGCAATGAGCATCAAAAAACCCGAAATTAGTTTTGCAAATGTTTTTGTGGATTTTTAACTTGCTCTTGCTCATATGCACCCCGATTGGAGAGATTTTTGGCATGAAGAACACTTGGCAAGGTCTGCAACTTTATTAAATCCCCCATTTTTGCTCTACCATTGCCACGTTTTTGCAAATTTGAGTTTGCTCAAGGCGACTAGGGTTTTATTTATTTATTTATTTTTCTTTATTTTGGCTTGTAAACTCTTGTTGCAGGTATGTTCTTTGTTTCTTTTTATTTTTCTGTTTTTGTTCCTTTAAATCTTTTATTTTTGGGTTGCCTTTCTATGGAGATTGAGATTGCATATTATAAAAAAAACGTGTATGGCTGAAAACGCGTTTTTCCACTTCATACGCCCTTCATTCATTTCTCTTTCATACGCCATCATTATTCATTTGCCCTTCATTCATAAAAACATTTTTCTCTCTTTCATTCGCCTTCCCATTCGCTTTTCATTCATTTTCCTTCATTTCATATTCATTTGCCATTACCATTTTTCGTCATCATCATTATCATTTTCTGCAAAAATGATGCCCTTGTTGAAAATCGGGTTTTCATAATCCGATTACAAGTAGGAGATTTTGACCAAGGTTACAAGTTAAAATTAAAACTTGCAATGACCTCTCATTTTTCCTACCTTGCACTTTTTAACTTGCAATATGTCCCAAAAATCCCGATTACACTTTGCACTTGTTGTCAGCCTTCCAAAACCCAAAATGGGTCCAAAATGCATTCAAAAACACTTGAAAATGAGTCTTTGAGATCCAATCACAAGTGCAAAACTTGTATTTTCCCATACACATATGAAGTTGCATGTTCATTCTCCACAAATGCAAGTCAATGTTCTTGTTTTTTCCACACATGTAATGTTGTTTCCAAAACCCGAAATTGAGCTTCAACCTCACTTTTGCAGCCCCTTTGTCTCATTCTCGTTAGTCCTGCTTGCGCATATGACATGCCAAATCAATAATATAAGGCATGGGCCTTATTTTTCAAACAAATTCCAAGGCTAGAGAATGATACAAAGAAAGAGCAACAACATGACGAAGCTACACAAGGAGTTGAATAAGTGACATGATTGAGCATAGAATGCTTTCAAGACAGAGATGGAAGAATATTTTCCAAACAGCAGCATGAAGACCCACTCAAGGATGATGTAGTTAGAGTCGTGTCTTGGACACGTAGAATAATTTCAATTATGCATTTGTAATTTTGTTTTGACAAATTACATGTAAAGTCAGAAATTGTAATGGCAAATGGCCATGCTACTCACATTATTGAAGATTGTAATTACATGTAATCAAATTACAAGTCAAGATAAATTAAGATCGTAATTTGGAATAAGTCAATTGCAAGTAGTTGGTGGTTGAGAGAATTTCTCAAGTTAGTTGGGATCCTCCCACCTTTTCTCATGACCTCTCTCCTATAAATACTTGAGAGGGTCCTTTGTAATTTTTATCTTTTTGGCAAGCAAGAAAACTCTGTAGAAATTTGTACTCACAAAGACTTTGAGCTTTATAGTTATAAGTTTATCTTTTTCAAATAATATCAAAGAGTTACAGATTTCAAACTTTGTGTTGAAATCCTACTTTGCATCCATTGTGTTCTTATGTCATTTTGGAGCATTACTTTGTGATTATTTGGAGATTGTGGAAGATTGCTAGGGAGAGCTTCAATTGAAATATTTTCAAACTTTGTGTTGTTAATGTTGAAGATTGAATTCATAATTTAAAAGTTGAGAAGAATTGCAAGTCTTTGTGCTCGTAACGATTCCCATTCATAGTAGTTAATAGATACATCATACTTGCAGACTTTGTGCTGTTTTATGCTGTATATTATCATTAGAAGTATCTTTCAAAAGGGTAAATAGGATTGCAAATTTTCAAGACTTTGCGCTTGAAATTGCTTTCCCGTCCCGAAGGAAGTGATGGAAGTCTTTGAGCTTTCAGGAAACTTCATTTCCTTTCTCTTGATTTTATTACAAGTTGTTGTTAAAGTTTATTTAAAAGTTCATATTACCTTTCTGAAAAGAGAAAAGAGTTTAATATTTCCTAAAACAAGAGGAAAGATTGTTGTTCCATCCATATTTGTTTTAATTAGTTAGATAGGGGGAGCCTTCCCTTAAATAGGAGAGTTTAACTCACACACTGTGGCTGAAACCACCATTTTGCTAACCATTACAAGTTTGCAAAATATTCAACCAACATGATGGTTAAGTTGTGGTGTTGTTCTTGTCATCAAGGTTCAAACCCCACTGAGGTGTTATTATTGAATGTTTATACAGGTATATGGTCCCTCGTTTGTGACCTCAACGGATCATAGCTCTAGGTCAAAAGCATTTACCCCTTTAATAAAAAATATCTATGTTATTTTTATTAAAAAAATATAATGCTTTAGAAAATAAATTAACAAGTTGGTTGTTAGTTTTACAAAACATCAATTAACCTAATTGTTTACCATAAAATTTGTAAAAAAGTGATGTCGAATGTCAATATGATTAGTACAACTATAAAAAATAGATCATTTGTCATAACAATTGTGAAGTTATTATCACAATAAATAATTGCTGCCCCATTTTTTTCTTGTCTCAAATCTACTAAAATTCTTGTCAACTAAATTGTTTGGCATGTTGCTAGTGTCACTACAATTTATTTTACATCTACTGATGATAGTGAAATAGTTGACTACTTCTTTGAAGACCAAAAAATTACACCTAATCCTTAGTTGAATATGTATCCTAAAGTGCTTATTCAATTATGAATAAATCCAATCTGATCACTACCTATATATCTGACCAACCCAAAGTTATCACTTGATGTATATACCAAATACCAAAGTTGTTTGAACCATGAAAATACTAAGTATTCTTTTTATTGTACATGGAATACTTCTCACTTGGATATAAATATTGAAACCAAACTTATATCATACGTAATGTCAAGTCTAGTGGTAGCAAGATAAAAAAAACTACCAACTAAACTCCTATATAGTGTAATATCTATATGTCCATTGTCATTGTCCTTAATGAACTTTTCATTCATATTTAAAAGGGTTTGGTAATTGGTTTGTAGCTTCTCATTCTAAACTTATGAAGTGAATCAATTACATACTTTTCTTGTGAGATAAAATGTTGCAACAAACCCAAATTTTCATTTCAAATTAACTTTTCATGAGATTTTAACACTTTTCTAGTGCCTATGTAAAACAAATCCTTGGCATACAAGTAGACAATAAATAAATTATTAGTATCTTCAAATTTGACATAGAATATGGATTTGCTTTTGCTCCTATTAAAGCCATTTAAAAAAGAAATCACATCTACTCTATACCAAGTGCTTGTTATTTTTTTTAAGCCCATAAAAAGTCTTTTTTAACTTGTAAACTTTTTGTTCTTGTCATGTACCTTCATAACCTAGTGCTTGTTCCACAAATACTTCGTTATTCAAGAAACCATTCAAAAAAGTTGATTTAACATCAAGTTGATATACTAACCAATTAATTGTGCTACCAATACCAAAATAAATTTTATGGTATTCAACCTTGTAACAAGAGTATAGGTTTCATTATAATCTATTCACAATTGTTGTGAGAAGGATTTAACTACTAATATTGCTTTGTGTCTTTCAATGGATCCGTCAACTTAATATTTTATTTTGTAGACCCACTTTAGCCCAATAGCATCCTTTTCTAATTGAGGATCTACTTAAATCATATGTTTTGTTCCTTTCAATAACAATAATCTCTTCATTTACGGCTTTAACTCAAACTTCATACTTATATTGCATCTTCAAAATGTCTTGTTCTACTTGAATAAGAGATGATAAAACAACTTACATCAACTTCATACTTATATTGCATCTTCAAAATGTCTTGTTCTACTTGAATAAGAGATGATAAAACAACTTACATCATCAAATTGAGACCAGTAGTTACTTCATAAATTTCTTAGAGTTTTTACCCTTGGAGGAGGACTCAAACTAAAAGGACTAGACCTCGTGACCTCTTGCCTGCAACAAGATGCTTTAGCCAGTTGAGCTAGGCGCACCGGCCCCATCCTTTGTCTCGTCACTATAACTAACAAAAATGAATTTATCACTTCTTTTTTTTTAATATACATTTTATAGTGGATTTCATTAACTGTTTTGATTTTGTTGTTGCAACAATTCAAAAAAATTGATTCAATGCACTGCTTGTTTGAATCCTTCCTCTGTCCTCTTTTATTTTATTTTTTTTGAAGGTTGAATCTAAAAACTTGTGCATCTGGAAGTGCTGTACGATCATTTTCAGGTAAATCCCACATATCTTAAGAAATAAAGAACATTTTCATTTTAATGCTCCTAAAATTATAATTCTCCTCTTTAGACAGAGATATTTGAGGATGAAATAGGTTTAAATTGTCGCTACTAGTAACCATATCTTATATATCAAAGAGGAGAAAGATAATATTCTTAATCTCTCTTTACACTGCCTACAATCTCTTAGCTGATCCTCATACGAACTGACAGTTCTTCCAAACGCAAACAGAACAATGTACTACTAAATTCTGTTCTCGCCACAATTCTAGCTTTAAATTTCACTCTTCTGATAAACAAACCACAAATCTACTTTGATATCAAATGTTCTTTTCTCATAGAACACAACAGAAGGCACAAATTGCTGCAGCAATTGATAGATTAATAAAATTATAAATCTGATATATTCAATTTAATTTATAGGCATGTCACCAAAACAAGAAGCCTCTGGAACAGAGTGTGACGGTGCCTAAAAACAGGAACAAACTGGAAATAACAAAAAAAAAATGTATGAGCGGAAAATAAGGCTGTAGACATTTACATGTAGCGGAGGATATTAAAATGCGGTGGTGGATATCAACATGTCGCTGCAATTTATTGAGTATTATCGTTATTAAAAGGAAGATGAAGGTCACCCAGCTTATTCTGAATGATCTGGTCAATGGAGATGCGGAATGCGATCAACTCTTCGTCTTCTAACAACAGCCCCTTCAATGCTGATTAAGGGAAGCAAGTCGTAACAAGTGTGTCAATCCTCTTGTAGAATCTAGATAAACAAGTCTAGTAGGTCATGATTTATGTTGGATACGGTTAATTCAAGCTATTGATCCTTTTGCTTACCTCAAAGGCTGGTAGCTCGATAGATAATACGCCCTTTCAAACTGAAACACACAAATATTAGATGATCGGAACACTTAGTATTGAAAAAGCTGTAGAGAACTCTAATTGATTTATTTCATGTCGTTGCAAAAAGCTTTTAACTGGTTATCACAGTTGGCTATGGTTGAACGATGAGTTGCTTGCATTCCTCTGTTTGGCTTTAGGTGTGTGATGGTTGGTGAAGGTGCAGGGGAATGATGAAGAGGAAGAGGAAGATGAAATAATGGATCGGCATAGGATGGCAGCATAAATGGCTGGCTCAATCGAAGTAGTGCGTTACCTGGCAGCTGCATTTCCTCGGATCTTTTGGATGATCAGATCCCGGGGTCCACGGCCCACCCTAGCGCTATTCCGCCTCTGCTTGATCTTTCCATCTTCGCATACATCATTTCAATCTTTTCAATTTTATTTTATTTTTATTTTTTAGGGTTTTATATCAAATTTATAGAATCATTTAGTTGGATTCAGTTGGATTGAGGAGTATCTGTTCCGTCAAATTTGTGTAGAATATGATCCAATCTCATCTTTTATAATGTAGAGATCTTTCATGAACAAAACTTTATCACTAATAGATTCATTCAAAACCTTTTAAATTCACAGCAGATCATGATCCATTGACGTCCACTCACTTTTCAACCCCAATTTTTTTTTAAATGTGATGCACTGTACAATAAAACAACATTTTATTTTAAGTTGTATAATATATTGTATGATTAATTGCATCTCTTCTTAGTTCTTGAACTGTGATACATTAGCCCAAATGAACTCCCTTCAAGTGTAAAACAATCTCTACAGTGTCTACACAAAGTTGAGCATGCATTTGGGTTGTATTAATAAAAAGTATGCACATTAGGACGGGTGCATTATTTGTGTGCATGGCTTTTCTTTAAGCTCGAATAGACTTAAAAATAAACGTCGATTATGGTATCACGCTATAATTTCTCAAGCAGGTTTTGCGTATGGTGTCATATTTGGTGAAACTGTCCGACGTATGATTGAAAAGTGATGGGAAATCAAACAAAATATTAGCCACAGGCCTACAGCAGTGGTGGCTCATTTTTCTTTAATTAGAAATCCTTGAAACAAAGAGAAAAATAAATGAGTGTGAATTATCATATTCATTACCATTAGCAGTAATCTTTAAACTAATTGCCCATTACATTTGCAGGGCAAACATAAAACCCATTAGGTTAACATATAGGGAGAAGAGTCAGAATTTGTATGCGAAAGATTGCCTGTAAGGCTTCACCATGACTTTCTGGCCGCTGATATAATGAGCCTTTGTATTGCACAGAGCTGACAATGCTCCGTCACAAGTATAGAACTCCACAAATGCATAAGTGGGTGGTTCTTCATGCGACATTCGCACTCCTCTGACAGGTCCGAATTGCCTGTTTCGACATATACAAAAATATCATCTACAATGGCAAACCCAATGGCATTAATTACAGTATGACCTAAATCCAAACATGTCATCAATTCACAGACCTGAAATAAGCCTCAGCATCATCTGATGTGAAGGTAGAACCGGGAGGAAATGTAAGATAGACTTTTCTACTTCTGGGGTCTAGACATCTGTTTGTTCTTCTTGAGACTTTTGCAGCAGGTAGAGATTCATCATACTTTAGCATCATCACATGTTGTCCTCCTTGTCTACAAAAAAACAGGACATGAAATACATAATATTTTTAAGATTTTTAACAGTTCATAATGAAAGAAACAAGCTACTCCATAGACTTGTAATGATGGAAAAGAAACCATCCCAAGCCAATTTAAAGACATTCAAAGACCAAGAAACTTAAAATGATAAAATGCTTTCTTACCTGTATACCAGAACAATATTTCTGCACTTAGAAAGCAAAGCAGTCAATTTCTCATGAAAGCTGTTAATAGGTTTGTGGAACCTCTCTTCGTACATGGCAGGCAGAACAGAAATACGTATTGGTTTTCTTCTCCCTCTTAGCAGCTCCTGTAATTCGCTCTCAAAAGTCTCTATCGAATATCCTGAATTTTCTCTGCTCTCTCTGAAATTGTAATACAGCTGCTGTGAATTATACGTTCCTCCATTTGTATATTGATTGAAAGGAACATTGAACTGTAATGGAGCTGAGCAGTGATTAACCGGAGGAGGAGGCCTGTACGGAGCAGAATACCAAATTGGCGGGATTCCTACATTATTAAAGGGCCCGGCCATATTGTTCCAATCATAATAATTTGATGGTGCCGCTGCAGATGATGGTTGAGGGAAAATTGGAAAGTTAGGAGGCTTCATATTGAATTTAGGCTTTGGCGAGATTGGGGAGTTGCTGTTTTTAATGTAGCCGAGCTGGTTTTCCATGGCTGTAAATAGTGGGCGGGGACATGTGTATTGTGGGGGTTGATCGGAGCATTTACGAGAAGCTTCAAATGCTGGAATTTTTGTAGGGCACTTTAGTGAGTCCTTTCTGAGAGAGTCCATGGCAGGGTAAGGAGGTACAGCAATTGCCTTATCGGTAAAGGAATTAAAACAACTGTAGATATTACCGGATGGTTGGGATTTCATTAAAGGCGAGTATGGTGCAGAAGAAGAAAACATAGCACATGTTTTATTATCATGAACAGGATTGCCTGAACCATAATTATATACAGCTTTAGATTTTGAAACAGGCTTTTTGGTTGATGGAGGTGATTCCAGCGCAAAAGACAATAGTTCTTTGAAGTATGATAAATCCTCTTCCGATAGGCTGCTATCTTCACTAGCATCCAAATCTTCCGAGGAAAAAGAAGTAGACTCACTAAACTGGCTGTTGGCATCCAGTATGCTCTTGGGGCTATTACATTTTGAAAACTCATAGTGGGTATCCTTAATAGCCAGAGATTCATCTCTTTCTCTTCTAAATGGGAAATTAATAGATTTTATAATTTCTTGTATATCTCTCCATACTTCAACAGACACGAGCTTCAAGTTAAAAATTTTGAACTGGGGATTCCCGTCTGATAAGAGCTCTAAACATTTTTCCATCCTACTCAGCTGAAAAGGAAAGTGAAGAAAATGGAGGTCTACCAGCTTATTCCGAATGACCTGATCCATGGAGATGCAGAACGCGATTAACTCTTCACATTCCAACAACAGCCCTTTCAATGCCGAAGAAGAACACCAACTCAAATAGGAAAACAAGGGTGTAAATCCTCTTGCAGATAAACAGGTCCAATAAGCCATGGTTTCTGAGGGATACAAAGGCTTCAATCTGTAGATCCTTTTGTATACCTCAAAGGCCTTGTCTGGTACTTCTATAGATAATGCGCCCTGTAACAGACGAAAAGAACAAAAAAATTGAGGTTGCAAGCATATTAGTTATTGAAATAGCGGCAAATTTATACACAATACTAATTCAAATATTTCAACCTGTTGCAAAAAGTTAATACCTGATTACCATATTTGGTTATGGTTGAACAATACGTTGCTTCCATTCCTCTGTTTAGATTTTGGGTGTGGGAATGTTTGGTGAAGTGCAGAGGATAGGAAGCAAATGGGCGCTAATGAAGCTGTGAATTGTATTTCCATGGATAAAGGCTTCGTTTTATAGAAGAGTCTTTATGAGGAAGAGGAAGATGAAAATTGCAGATGACTGGATCAAATTCATATTTAATATTTTCATTTCCTTCTCCTTTTTTAAATCTTCTAATGTGCAATTGTGTTTTTAAACGAGTGTTTATATTTGTGTAAATATAAATAACATTTTTTTATGTTTATCTAGCCTAATCTGATAATGACTCATAATTAGCATTAGATTAAACAAAGATGGCATCTTTGAAAATTAAATGATGAGGAAAATTTCCATGGTTTAAAATAGATGCAAGGTAATTTGGGTATCTACATTGTTTAAGTTTTTTTTTTTGTAAAATTATAATTTATTATGGGTTGATTTCGTAGTTTTGGGTTAATTTGATGTCACGTGTATTTGATTTCTATTACATAGTATTGATCTACTATAATGCAAACTCTTGTTATCTTAGTAACTAGAATATCTACTTTTTATTGACTATTAAGAATGGACAACATTTAAAATTGAAAGATTGTTGAACTACAAGGGTCAAGTTCTCTTAGTTCACCCCTTTGATTAGAATGGGTTTATGGTTTTGATAAGGATCGACAACCAATAGGCAAGTGATCTAGAAGTTGATTCTAGAACAAATTATTGTTCTTTTTAAAGCTTTGAATCAAAATGTTCCTATTGAATGCTCTTTGTGTACTATAGGATTTTGAATGACAATAAGATGTGAAATAATGCTCAAATGGATGTCTTTAATTACCAGACATAATAAATCATCACACAAATATGTACCAATTCAATTCCCAATGGCTATGAGGAAAGGGTGGGAGTCAATAATTTGAGTTTTGAAATTTTAATTTTGGGGTCAATTCCATGTTGTGGGATCAATTTTGCACAGTATGAAAATGACCCAAGATGAGGAACATGGAATTTCAGGATCAAGAATTATTGCATGGGAATAATGGTTGATAAATGATGTGAGCATACAATAATAATTGCAAATAATGTAGGGATAAAGATAAAAGTATGGGAATGTCTATAAGTGATTATGGATATGGATTGAGGAAGAAGTTAAACTTAGCGCAAAAGTGCACACCATTTGTCACTATGTAATTAGTTTAATACATTCTCTCAAAATGGGCCCAAAACTGATAGGAATTGATATAGATGTGCAAATTTCACCATTACATTTTTTCCCCACTTTGAGGTGCGTGTGAATATTAGCATGAACATGTTTTTTAAAGTAAATGAGCACTAACAAATATACACATGTGAAAGTAATTATTTAGATGTTAAAAGGATACAATGTGGATATGTTTATGTGTGTTCATCCTCAACGTTCATGCTTTGTAGGAACCTAAAAAATAAATAAAATGTCTTGAATGCTACTGTTTGTCTCACATTGAGTGGGACAAGCACAAATCACAAAATTTATTGAACTATCTAGGAAAAGGTTAAAGTAGGACTAGGGTTAGGAAAATTGTGCTTATGCAAAAAAGTGGCATGGCATATTGAGCATTGCATCATCATGTGTTCATAATATGGCATACTAGCCACTGATATGTCATGCAATCAAGCTTCATCTAGAAATCATAATAAGTATTTTTATCAATACCTATAATTATCTACAAGCTTAGAAAAAGAGTGTTAGTGATAGGATATGTCCCACTTCAATTTATTTCATCCATCAAATACAAGGAATTGGAGAAGGAAAATAGTACATTAAAGATACATGTAAGCTAAGCATATAAGTATATAAATCATGAAAAATAACAATTGTTATGAATACATTATGTGAAGAGAAAATAACATATCTTGAATGATAAGCACGGTAAATACATGAACTAGAGATAAGCATCAAGCTATAAGGTTGGTCCCATTATGGGAAATGGTAAGGTAAAAATGTCCCTAGATGCGCAATATAAGTGGTATGATAAGGCATAGTTTCCCCAATGTGGCTCTTATATATGTCAAGCACATATAATAGGATATGAGAAGGCATGATGCCCCTAGTATGGTAGGATAACTCTAGGAACATAATCAAGCATGTAAGCACAAGGTGAAATATCAAATGGGGAAGGAATAATTTCCCCAATGTAATAGGGTAACTCACAATAAGACAATAGTAGCAAAATAGAGAATAGGAAAAAAAAGATGCCCATTAATCTAATAGGATAGCTCTAGAAGCATGGTATGGCAATGTGAGTGCAATATAACATGGGGAAAACATGATGTCCTCCAATATAATTGGATAACATAGCCCAATAAAGGAACAATATGGAAAGGAAAGATGTAGTAAATAAGTATAGGCCCATGAAATTAAATGAAGCGTATCATAATTGTATGAGAAGGCTCATAAATGTGAGGATGGCAATATTATACAATCCAAGAATGATAAAGATAATAAATACATGTGTCATAAGGGATGGGATCATAGGCATATAGGTGTCTCTTAGAATCTTTATAATTATTCCTTCATGAATAAATTGTATGCATTGATGTACAATTCAAGGTAGTGCTTTCAAATATTCAAGCCATGATCTACCAAATAGTATAGGCGTTGGTACCTAATTGTAACTATTTTAGTTGGTGCCAAAGGTACATTTAGCCCCTAATGAATAGATAGCTTGCACGTGAATTTGTACACATCCAAATGTTAGCCACAAAATAATGCATGCAATATATTTATGGATTAATGTATCATGGAGTTCAAGAAAATTATGAATTATATATGTATCTATAATTAGTATAGGTTGTGTTAGGTGAAAATCATCTATATATACTCCTAATATTATAATGCTTTTATCATTGCTTGAATTAAAAAAATACAAATATTTTCATATTAGATCAATTTGTGTGTTAGTTTGTATGTAGATTTTATTTGTAGATTCTATAAGTGTATTAATCTTGAGTATGCTTAGGAAATATAACTAGTAGTGTGTAGAGTAAAGTAGAGTAGAGGGTTATGGATTCTAGAGGAATATTTTGGATGAGACAAAAGGATGTGCTAGCATATAAGAAGTATAAGTGCTTAGCCATTGGTTTTAGAATGAACGAAAATTATGACTAACATTTTTTTTCTATTACCAAGACCCTCTCAAACTTTGTTTGTTTACTAGTGTAGACACCCCAAATTTACCACAAATTTAGCATACTAACTTTCTTTTAAATTAATTAAATAAGTCATTATTTAATTATTTTTCTTTGTTGTTCATATTTAATTTTAATTCTTCCCCAAGTTTGATCAATTAAATAAATTAAATCAATTATCCTTAGTCCCCAAATCCTCCATCTAAATCAATTAATTAAAACCCAATCAATAATGATTTAGACTAATTAATCCCTATTATCATTTCCTGTAATATTTAAATTCATGTCATCATTAATTTGTTTCCTTTAAATCCTATTCATTAAATTCATCTACATGGATTATTCAATCCAAATTTATCATCATTTGCCATGTGTCCTTATCCTCATCATGCTCCCACATGTGTGATCATGCCACCTTATCCCACTCCTTGCTCACACATGTATGAGCATGCACTCTTAGAAGCATCTTTGAATTCCACCTCAACCCACTCCATGCTCCCACATGTTAGCTCAACCCACTCTTTGCTACACATGTGTGAAAATGCTATCTTAGAGGTATGTTAAGGCTCTACATCACCCCTTGAACTTTTGACGTATCCCCTCTCCTTTGTTCACACATGATGTGTAGGAATATACTTCACATATGCAATCTTTCTCACACGTGTGAGCATGCCTAGCTCTTACACCTCATATGACACTTGTCATAAGACCACATCATTGGTGCATGCCTCCATTCTCCTCAAATCCTAATCCTCCATCAACTTTGCATTTCATCCCTCCAATTCTTCCTTAGAAAATCTATAAATTAGATTCCTCCCCTTCCATTTTTATCATCCACTTCTATGCTAATATTATGTTACTATTTCCATGTCATCCATTCACACATTATCATCATGCTTTCATTTTATTGATGTCTCATCCTAAATTCATGTTATTGATTCACTAAGAAACCACATTCCACCGTCAATCCATCATATTGAGAACATCAAGTTAAGTATTGGATGCAGTCTACTTCATCTTTGATTAGAAGAGAAAATAAAAACAAGGTATACCTCAAGTCTATTTATTGTATTTGAATATTCATGTTGTAACATTATTTTCCTTTGTCTTTATTATGGCATGCTCGATGGGGTGCACATACCTATCACTAACTT